>PVPY01001438.1:0-20725 GCA_002982035.1 Fusarium algeriense | reverse complement strand
CAGCTCACTGGTATCAACTTCTTCTTCGTAAGTCAATTGATAACCTTATTTGCATCGTCGCATACTAACTTGCGCAGTACTTCGGAACCACCGTCTTCGCTTCCACTGGTCTCAAGGACAGCTATGTCACTCAGCTCATTCTCGGCTCAGTCAACTGTGCCTGCACATTCGGCGGTCTCTATGTTGTTCAGAAATGCGGTCGCAGAAAGTCCCTGATGATCGGCGCTGCCTGGATGATGATGTGCTTCTTCATCTACGCCTTCGTTGGTCACTTCGCTCTTGACCGCGCCAACCCTCTCAACACCCCCGCTGCCGGTACCGTTCTCGTTACCTTTTCTTGCTTGGCTATTGTCGCCTTCGCTACCACTTGGGGTCCTCTTGTCTGGGCTGTCGTCGCTGAGATGTACCCCTCCCAATACCGCAGTCGCTGTATGGCTCTCGCTACTGCTGCTAACTGGCTCTTCAACTTCCTCATCGGTTTCTTGTAAGTCAACTCGCTTTCATACCTCACATCGAGCATTCACTAACAATTCCCAGCACACGATTCATCACTGATGCTATTGACTACTTTTACGGTCTTGTCTACGCCGGATGTTGTGCTGCCCTTGTCGCCATTGTCTTCTTCTTCGTCATCGAGTCCAAGGACCGAACTCTCGAGGAGATCGACACCATGTACGTCCAGCACGTCAACCCCATCACTTCTTCCAAGTGGGTTGGTGAGCCCCATGGCACCAAGGCCGCCCGTGAGGGTGTCACCGACGAAGAGGCTTCTTCTTAAACGACCATCAACAATCACATCACATCACGCACGATTCACAACTCACATCATTCACGCACACACGTTACTATAGAAGTTACGAATATGGACACTATAGACATGCAGCCGGACTGCCCGGCGAGTAACGATTGGACGGACGTTGCATTTTAAAAATTGTTTTCGCGCAGGGGTGCGAGGAAGTACATAACCCAAAAGAGCATATTATATCCTTGTTTTTAGTAGCATTATTCTGCATAATATCATTTTCGCTACGTTCTCAAACATTGATCCGATAACCTTTGTGACTTGCCATCCTCCACTGTTGCATACTGGGCTTTTAGATGAGCTTGAGTTCACAACTTGAACAAGCCTGTGACTGTCGCAAAGATGATGCGACAGCTCTTATTGTACTGCCACGAAGCCGTAGTAGATTGTCCGCAATGGCTCATACTGTGGCTGGCTGGATTGATCTGACCAGCCAAACAGACGCAAGATCCGAATGAAGCTTGACTGGTGTAGGCTAGCGTGGGTGTTTGGGCTCTCTCTTTTGGCCAGCTGATTGCTATCTTTGGTCTAGATCTCGCCAAGCTGAGCTGTGAATCGCGAAAGAGACAAACTATTTGATGTAGACCAGTTTATATGCATGAAACTATTTGATCAAGGCCAGCTGGAATGGCATGATATGGGAGCAAGGGATGCTCGATCGATTGCTTATTGGAAAGATAAAGAGGCCACTCCGATCATAGCAAAACAGACTTCTGTTGCTTGAGCCAGCATTTTACACTATTCTTACACTTAAATTGTATCATCACGACCTTACTCTTTACCCTCAGTGTATTTTTTTAACATGGCCGGTCGCGCAGCTGCCTGGACGCTCTCGCTTCCTACAACAAGCGAACCTGCCGAGTCAACCATTCTTCCGGATGATGGAAGCAAGGGTAGCTCAGAGTCTATCATTAGAGAGGATCTGCGCCAGTTGGTTGACCCTCATGATATCCAAGATGGAGGGAAATATCGCTGTGCGTCATATCGAATCGGAAAGGCATTGATGAGAGACCTATTAATATTTTGCAGCCATTGTGAAGATCCAGTCCCGATTTCTAGATAATGAACATCCAATCTGGAAGATAGGAACCGGATTGCTTGTCAGCCCAGATCTTCTCGTTACCGCCGGCCACGTTGTCTACGATCGGGGTAGCGGCTCAGGCACAGCTGATCAGGTCAAGTGCTACATTGGTTATAATGGTCGGCAATCTGTCCAGACATCTCAGGTCCAGGCGCGATTCGGCTCCAAAGTTGTGACACCCGTTGAATGGTTTGAAGGCTCTGGCGATCGGTCCAAGGATATTGCTTTTATTCAGCTTGAACGACCCTTCACGGGAAACTTACGCCTCTTCAACTACCCTGAGGCCCCAAAGACAGGCGACAACGCATACTTGGGTGTTGTCGGCTATCCAGGTGACCAAACACTTGAGGACGAACAAGGTGCTCAGATGTATGAAGGGTTTGCCAAGAACGAATACAACATCGAGAAAAGCCCTCGCCATATGATTGAGTATTCTATTTCAACCCTCGCTAGTATGTTTTGCCGCTCAATAAGCCGAGAATGATTATTGACCTTTTATCAGGACAATCTGGTGCCCTAGTCTTACGCAACTCTAATGGACAACTTCATGCCATCGGAACTCATAGTTACGGCGGTGACGGCACTGATAGCAACTCAGGTACTACGATTGGAAATACATATGAAAACAATTATGAGGTTCTGCTTAGTTTATTCGACCAGAAGTCCACCTTTGGAGACCCCGGCAAGGTCCAAATTGTTCAAACTCAGGACCAAAGGGTAAGTATCTGTCACCCGGTCGGTAGCGCAACTAATCAGCCTACAGAGAAGTGCGACTGATGGACCGTACGGCCGGAGCGAAGGCTATCCTGGCAGAACAGTCGAAGCCTCAAGATTTGATGAAGAGGGCTTCTTTGACGTTTTGAAAAGCGTGGTAAACGTGGGAAGCGATGCCTTCCCCTTTGCATCTCCATTCCTTGGCCCTATCGGTGCCCCCCTCAGCGTAGTGGTAGGAACTCTGCTCGGATCACTTTCAGAAAGCAGACTTGCCCAGGACACTGGCATAGAAACCAACGGTGCGGCTGAGCGCGCAGTTCTCGCTGAAGCTGCTCTTCAGGCATTATTTGCTTCCGAGCATAACGAGGACTTGATGGAGATTTTCAACAAGATGGGACAGATTTGGCAAGCCGGTGCACCAAAACTCGAGACTCTTGCTCCTACTCTCACTCCAATCTTAGCTGAATGCAGCTTGGAGATTTCAGGTCAACGCGCTAGGGAAACCAGAAACCCCAGAGAACGATTTGAGAGCAATCGTCGTAGCTTGGATGTTGACCTCACAGAGAGCGAGACGATGAGTGGAGGAGTTGCCTTCATTCAGGGCCTCATGGCTCCAACCCGCCAACTTGCTGGCGGAAAAGACGTTGTAGAATGGCTTGGTCCCATGCTCAACGTTGCGGTCTCTGATTCCAAGCCAATCGCCTCCAAGTCCGCTTCTGCCGCTATTTTAGCCCTGGGAGGAATCAGTCGAGAGGAGTTAGGGATCGAATCAACCGCCTCTGACACTTCCAAAGCAAACGAGGATGCAACCAAGATTTTACTCAAGCGTGCCGTTTTAGCAGATGCGGCTCTACAAGCTGTGATGACTCTCCCCCGCGAAAAGCTAAACCGGTTAGAGCTTGCCACAAAGGATGGCGAAGCCACAGGCATCTTCGATTCCATAAAAGATGCAGTCCAGAGAATTGGACCAATTGCAGTCGATACTGCAAAGAAGGCAACCCATCCGATTCTGTCCTCTTTTGATCGACTTTGTAAGCCGGAACATCAGGCCTTGATGCTGAAGCCTCCCCTCCTCCTCGTCAACGACTGAAGAAGCCTTCGATGATGGATTATCTCAACCGTTAGGTCGCCACCACTAGGCTGAATGATTCATATAACGTTTATGCCGCCCTGGATGGGCTGACTCTACCGATCTGACTCGATCATTCTGCCAAAGGGATGTGATTAAGGGACACTAGCAGGAGTCACATAACCTCGGGAGTAAATACATCATAATCGTAAAATTGATCCGAATCTGAAGCCACTGTCAAGAGTTAGCCGACGTATTGATGTCATTCCTGAACATAAAGTTTTCGGATCTCCAGTAATCATTGGTCAATTCACTCTATAGTGGCTTCCTGCGCTTAATTGCTGACGATCTCTAGTCATAAACCGATTAGCTAATGAAATGCCTGAGTAGCTGAGCCCACTTGACAACGTGACTATGATTCATGATGCTGGCACCAGATCTCGAGATATCTAAGGTCCCGTCCAATAAATCTCAATTCGTAGAATCTCCCGAAGAGATCGACGTCGGAGACATTCTCTAGTGCTCGATGGTGAAGCTTAAAATTTTCTTGACAACGTGGTTTAAGGTTGAGCTTTACGAGATATTCGCACTGGTTGGCCACTTACCAGATAGGTAACTCCGCCGGCGAGAATGGATGTGCTTACTCCGACATGGTACCACTTTCGGACTCCGCACTGGAAGGATAACAGTCCCAAAGACAGTAAGCCCGCCAGGGGAGCTGTTGGAGAGAGGACTTTCTCAATTGGGAGATGACTGAGAGGGAAAAAAACGGAATGGAAACGGTTCTGAAGTCAGGTCCGGGACTCTTTTGTCTTAGCTGAAACTCTGAAAGCATGCTGACCATAATTTCGCGACTTTACCGTTGGGTGGAGTCATTACCATTGATCACACTCAGTTGACCTGATGTTGACGACAATTGAAGTGGACTGGATGTTGCGGTATCATCACCCTGATCAGGCTTATCTTCATGCCAATACCGAAAGAAGCATGAAGGTGTCGTCAAATTCGCTTGAGGATGTCTTATGATAATCCTTATGGTTTCTTGTCCTAATCTTTCCTAAATCTCACTAATTTTAGGGAAGCTACCCGCCTCAAGACCTTAAAGCCGAGGCTTCCACTGTGGGAAACAATCAAAGCGCTCTATGCGAATTGCAAAATGCTTCCAAGACTCCTTTCACGCTCAGTGTGTCTTCTTCCACTCACGCAATATCCTCGCATTCTCTATGCATCCCGTGAGCTTCGCCAACGCCTCTGCATCAGCAGCATTCTGTGCAGTCTCAACTATAGGCTGCGCTCCCTTCTCCAGTAGCCACTTTACAACACGAGTTCCCTTCTCCTTTACGGCGGCATAACATAAAGGAGTCCCCCAGTGGTTAGCCCGATCGGGTACAGTAGAGTCCATCACATTGATATCCAGTTTCATTTCATCCGCAAGAAATATCAACATTTCCGCTCGTTCCCTCCTTGCCCTGGCATCATCTCCAAGTATCTCATCATGGACTTCTTGGCATTCAGTAAAAGGGTCTGTGCCAAGCGCTGCTGCCTCCCCAGCTGCTCGGTGAAGCGTTCGTCGCCCGAGTAATGCCCCCTTGCTCTGTAAAAACTGGAACGTTGCAACAGAGCCTCTGACAGCACAAGTCTCTAGTAATGGAGCTGGTTGCGGGAAAATCTCGTAGCCGTCGATCTCTCCATCCGTGACACGTGCGTCATGTTCAACCAGCCAGCGAACCAACTGATGATCATCGCAGACGAGGTCGATCAGCTTATAGCCACGCAGAGACCCCTCAGCCTCAGCCTTGTTGAGATCCCATCCATGAGCTAGAAGCAGCTCGAGAAGAGCGGTGGAGGGGTTGGCGGCGACAGTAAGAGGTGATAGAGACACAATAGGCGGTTTTTCGCGCTCTAAAAGATACCTCACCAAGTCAATACTCCCGTAGCGAACACATCGTGCCAGAACTGATGGAAGCAATTCTTGAAGAGGGCCGCGAAGTCGAGAGTCGGCTTTGACGTTTTCGATCGCGGCAACGAGCTGAGGTAAAGACTTCTCGCGAATTGCCCCATTAAGCATATGGCGGGAATTTGAAGGCTGCATCACTTTATTTGTCCAGGTGTGCTAGGATATGGCTAAATAGACGGCTGCAATAAGCCAGGTTTACTCTTATAACAAATGGCCGAAATACGTGGCTATGTCTCATCGACAAGAAGAAACGGTTAATGTAGTTAGCAGTAAGATGGCGAATATATACTAGTAATTTAAAGTAGGTACTGTGATAAGCTCATACTTCTTTCCTGTCATCGGCTTTGGTCTCGTTTGCAATCGACTTACACCTCGCCTTGATTGGATGCCTCAAGATCCAAGCCAAGGAAGAAAGCTTACGACGACTCGTCGGAAAAATAGGTTTCCATGTCTCGTCAGCAGAGGTCTTCTAGAAATAATGCAAACCCTGAGTATGAAACAGGGGGGAAACTTAATTGTCTTCTTGTTTTCTACTTTGTCTGATTCTGCCGTTATTGCGTATATGTTCTAGCCAATTCAAGCAGGTCAAACTGTCGGCCCGACATATTTAAACTTCAAGACTCATGCAACTATGATAGTTCCGTATTATGTCGATCAGGTAAGGGTAATGTTTGGAGCTCAGATTATCTATGCTAAAACACGGATATAGCCGTTTAATAATCAGTATCTTCTTTTCCTTGTGCAAAGAAAAGGCAGTAAGTAGTATATACAGACTCAAGATCAAGTTCTCACTGATCCATCTCCTTAAAGTGACCCTCAATCTTCCTCAGGGATACACCGAGGCTACAGAACAACTTTAACTTGAGTAACTTATCTCGCTACTATTGAAAGACTCGATCAGTAGTAACATGAAGGCAAAGGCTTGGCGGACAAGACTTAACGGGTTGTTGGAAAGGCGAGAGACGTCTTGTTCGAAACTCTATTAAATTGATATTAATGCCGTTATTGTTTCATAGTTGAACTCTGTCATACGTATTTCCTAATTCAGCTAACTGGTATGGGAAGAAGTGAAAATCTTTTCTCAGCCATCGCAAAATGTTGAAACTAGGATAGAGCCGTGCTAACCGTGCACAGCTACATGCCTGTCCAGCTGATTCAACCGATACCTAGCATGAATTTACATATCAATACAACTCAGTTCCAGCTTCATAGTAGGGGTCCGCGTGGCTGAGTCCGACGTCTTTGTCCAAATCGAGTCGACAAGTAGGGGAAGTCGGTATCACCGAACAAGATCCCCTGAATACTGAGAATAGAGTTGAACTCGACTTCGGCAGTTGACAGCTTCCTATATCAGAGCAACTTCCAGAGATCAAGTCTCGTAGTATCTCTTTCTTGCATATATATTGTAGTCAACAATCCTCTAAACTGAGGCCCATCAATTCATTCTTTCATCTGTAGTCTTTCGTTCGTCACAACAGCTTTCACTCGTTTAACAACTAACATTCTTTCATTTTTTTCATTCTTCCATTTGAGTAGGCCCAGTATGGTCCGTCTCACCACTCTTGTTCTCTCTTTGGCTTGCTCTGCCTTGGCATCTCCCTTTGTGAAGCCGTCCGATGGGTTGCCTCTGGAACGCAGAAAGATATCCGACAACAGCGTTACTGTCCACCGTGATGTTGAAGCTTCCATCCATGGGCGGGGTATCTCAAAGGCAATCACTAAGCCCGCCATTGTCTGCGGCCTGACCTGCAAGGCTTGTGTAGCCAAACCTGCTCCAAAGAAAGGCAAGGGCAAAGGTAAGCCAACTCCCCGCTCTCTGGGAGATCATGGATCGGCACTGGAAGAAAGGTCCCTGGATGATGTCGAGGACTCTTGGGGGCCTGGTGAAACTGGTGCAAACGAATATGTCATGGAACAAATCGACAGTGTCGCTGGAAAGGACGACGAGTTAGACTGGAACCTCATCCAGCATGACGCTGTCTCAGGTCAAGGTTCGTGGGGTGACCAGCCCTTGCGAAAGTACATCCGAGGTCTTATGGGGTGAGTGACGCATCAAGCACATTTGCGATTTGGCATGCCGTACAAAGTTACTAAACAAGACGATAGCTGCACTGGTATTGTGATAGTCTCCGATAAAGGCTACTGGTTCGCCCATTTTGTAAGCCAACCTTTTATTCCAACCGCTTAAGTACAAGCCATGGAGACACTAACCCTGATAGATGGAAACCGGGTTCCTCGATCGCGGTGACAACTGGGAGAACAAGATCATCAAGCCTCTTCAGCATGGTTCCAACAAGTTCGTAACCCCCAGGTCATTAGCCAAGCCCGGTGGCATTTTGAGCAAGGCAAACAACGTCAAGATCTATGTGTCAACGCCACGAACCAAGTCATCCAGCGAGCAAAACCCAGTCCTCCTATACAAGAGCAAAGTTGACGAACTCTTATCTCATATCACTGGTAGGGGTGAGCCTTTGAATGGTGTTCCAGTCATCACCCGAGGTTACCTAAAGCCCAAGAGCGAGGCGGAAGAGCAGGCGTTTCATCAGAGGGCTAATGGAAAGATTCTGATCGAGTACGACAACAACCAGCTTGATGCTAACGGAAACCAGCCAAGCCCCAAAGTGCGCATGTCCCGTGTCTGGCTTGAGCACAAGTACTACGAGCATAGATTCCGTTGAGAAAGTCGGTGCATCTGACAGGGGTTTTGGTTCGTTCGACGATTTTCCCCCTTGCCAATTAGCATCTTTTCCTTATCTAGTATATAGATCCTGTTTTGATTAGAATCAAGGTCAATCTGGCGGAGGAATCATTATTATATAAAAATTATGTAGCACCACGTTGTACTGAAGAGTGAACCATGCGCCGAATATACCAGAGCTTTCAGGTCTCAAGCTCATATCTTCATTCCCCCAAGTGTTGATAATCACCCATTCGCCATTTTTCTCTCGGCGATACCATCAAAAGTTCTCACACAAAAAAAATGTGCTAGAGCAGTCGTCTCATCGAAATGTGCCTTTTCCTGTCTCCTTTAGCCCGCGCCGTCATCACTCTAATGAGGATCCAACTCTCCCACTTCGACCTAGATCATATTGTCGTCCAAAACAAATTAAATTATCTTTATACGACCCATAACTGAATTAAGATCGCGAAACCGGCGGATATTAGGCATAGGTCGATCGGAAGAAGAGAGTTTTAGCCTATATCGAGTACATCCAGAACAGCAGCACTGGGCCAAGCTGAAAAACAGCTTCCTAAACATGATAGCAACCGAAAACAGTTTTAAGATGTGTTATTTAGAGTTGATTCTGGCCAAGAGCTGACGTAGACCGCGCGCCATACCTCGCGACCGAAAACACATATTATTGGAAGGCAAAACCTAAGTAGGCACGAAATCAAACATTGCCTCATTTATGATTCAGTATACGCATGTCTCAGGATGTGAATCAAAATTGAAATGCCAAGCCGCAGGGTCCTGCCGGCGTCGGCAGTTGTCCTTGGCGTGCCATGCTGTTGGGACCATCTGTTGGCCCCGTAGATCGTCCAGCGCATAGTTCACGTATTATATGATCATCAGCCTGAAACAGTGACATCTCAGATCTTGGAGGTCATGAACTTTCTGTATTGTATCTCTTCTCACACAGCCATCTTTGGTCTTCGAGCTTCCGAGTACGTGCCTGAACCCTAGGTATAGGAATCGGACATCACCGCTGCCCCCAAACTACCTCCAGTATGCAAGCTTGTTGCGGTCTGAGTAACCTTAAAGCTTAAGAAAGAGAGACTTTGTTTTATTCACTCAAGCCTAGAACACTGCAGGGTTGTAGCCAGATACGACACGGTGATCGCTGGCCTCTCGTAGGTGCAAAATTATTCCTCACGGCTACACGGCTTTTAACCACGAGGATCAGACGTTACTGCATTCAATTAAGCCTGCGAAGATCCGCATCGAAACTCAAAGTCGACCATATTCCAGGTAAGCTTAATTGGTGGACACGTCGCTAAAACGACCATGATCAAAATCCCACCAATCTTGGCTCGTCTCTTTCATCCAGCCTTGTCAGTTTTAGTCTTCCCCATGCTCATATTGGGGGTAGCCTCTCCATTACCCCGGACTTCGGGTCGTCGTGCAGCTGATCATATCGAGCAACTTGAGAAGAAAATCAGGTCATTTGATTGGTCTCCGCAAATGACGAGTCAAGACGGAGAATTGCCATGTTTAATTCCTCGAATGAGCATCTAGTTTGGTTGGAGATGTAACATTGAACGGAGTTTTACTTCAATGACTAGCTTGCCTTTTTCGGACTCGTCCGGTATTATACCATGCTAATTGGTGCAATCAGCGAAAAGCAGGTGCAGGGACCTTAAATCAAAGGGGGTATTGAGTGAAACTGATATATCGCGGTGAAAAAAACATATCAGGTTGATAAATACTTAAAGGATAAAAGGTCCAGTGAGCCAAGAGACTTGTTCACTCGCATCACCAGTCCAAATCCTTCTAAAAAAAAACCATCCTCGGAATAACCTCGTCTCATAAATCATGAAGTACACTGCTATTCTCGCCCTTGCTGGCGTCTCCTCCGCCGCTGTCACCAAGACTCTTCCCAAGTCTGCTGGTGCTACTTCTTTCCCTACGGCTGTTCCCGTCAAGGGCAGCTTTGATGGTGGCATGAAGCGATTCGAGCGAAGCCGTAAGCCTCTTTATACCTTAGTTCGACCCCTACTAACTCCGTTAATAGCCGCTGTTTGCCAAGGCCAGTCCGAAACTGGTGAGAAGGATGCTATGTTCATTCTCGAGAACGGTGCCACTCTTTCAAACGTGATCATCGGCGCATCTCAGGCCGAAGGTGTCCACTGTAAGGGTACTTGGTGAGCAAGTTTCTCTCGACTCACCGTTTCTCATGCTGATTTTGACTTTAGCACCCTGAACAACGTCTGGTGGGCCGACGTCTGCGAGGATGCTATCACCCTCAAGCAGGCCAGTGGAACCTCATTCATCAACGGTGGCGGTGCTTTCCACGCCAGCGACAAGATCGTTCAGTTCAACGGCCGCGGCACTGTCCAGATCAAGGATTTCTACGCCGAAGACTACGGAAAGCTCGTCCGAAGCTGCGGAAACTGCAAGGATAACGGCGGTCCTCGAAATGTCATCATCCAGAACTCTGTTGCCGTCAATGGTGGTGTTCTGTGCGGTATCAACACTAACTACGGTGATACTTGCAAGATCACCAACTCTTGTCAGAACAAGGGCAAGTTCTGTGATCGCTACACAGGCAACTCCAACGGTGCCGAGCCTCCCAAGATTGGATCTGGTCCTGATGGCAAGTTCTGCACTACCTCGGGAGCTACCCAGAACTGTTAGACGATTGATGATTTATGAGACGGATGGAACGTTGACGGTGGACTTAGTAAAAGTTTATGTATCTAAGCTTTATGACTGTACATATTGTGAGTTTAGCATATGGCTCATCCCAATACCAATTGCTGTTTACTTTATGCATAGTTGAATATCGTGAAACCCTCACCGCTTCAACAGACCATGACTTGTTCACGACGAGTCAGTGTTGCAAAAGTTCATTATCCTCATTTGATATCTTCTACTTACAACAAGCCAAACGGGCGTCTATATCCGACGGCTCTCTCGGTATACAATAGAGTCCAGCAAATGAGCTCGGATGTTCAATAACTCTTCAAACGCAAGGCTCACGACATTCAGCCCAACCTGCGGAGCCAAGCCGTTAGCCTTACGCCTCTTCAATTGGGCAAACCGGACTAGGGACGGACTAGTTGCTTAATTGGCATCTCGACCGAAGCCTGACGTGATGACAATTGTCAAAGCTTCCCCATGTCGACAGGTTCTAGACCATGAACAGATGAGACATGTTTCCTCGACTGCCGATGACCCGGCATATGGTAACAAGCAAAGGATCGTCATCTTATAAGGTTCCGGATCCGATCTCCCTATATCGTTAGTTGTCCCGCGAAATGGATATGTTTTCAATATATTCTTGACACTTATTAGCAATTTGATACCCTACCCATAAAACAAGGAGGAAGCTAAGATGATCTTCGTCGGAACTTTTTTTTAGTCTCTTGCAACACTAACAATTGCCTTCCAGACTCGGCATCAAAAAGACCCCTGCAAGTATCAATCAGTTGACGATCGTTTCAAGTATCATCAATTGCTTGTGACTGGCACTTTTGAAAATGCAAAGGACCTTGATATCTTGATACTTGTGGGTTTCTAGAAAGTTCAAGACCTTTTGAAGACCTTTTGCAGTAGCTATCAAGCTTATTCAGGGGAAATTCTTGAAACCAACTCCCTGACTCGGAAATAGATCGCCACGCGTCATCTCCATTGGCTGACATGCTCGGGCGATATCGTTTCAAGACAGATTAGTGCTCCGAACACCAACACTCGACTTCAATTGGCTTGTCTATCAATCTGCTAATGGGCACCCCCCACTGTCCTGGCGGTAACCGATTCACCATTCAAGCCAGTCACATCACAAAACAAGGCAGTGAATAAGGAGCCTCATTAATTATGCACTCCTTTCATCTCGTGGCAAATGGTGCTGAGAAAACCTGGATTACTGCATCACACGTTTCGGTTGGTTAGCTCGCTTATGGTTATTTCTTATGCTATACCTCGCCAGGGAGGCGACGTGTTGGATCGTCGTTCGTTTTAGGCAGGTAGTGGATGCAGCCGGGGTCGACTATCTCGAACGATGACGATCATCGAGGCACATGTTTGACACGATAGGTTGCGTGCCGAAAGACGGCCAACCAGCCCGATCAAGGAATATGGGACCAAGGGAACAATTCAAGGAGAACTTCAAGATAAATAGAAGCCTCTGTCTCTACCAGCTTTGTTCTCATCAAGCAACTCAGCTCTTCAGTCTTTACACCTACATTCACTCAAGACCATTCTTTATAACTTCTTCATTCTTTTAAGTTCTCCAACCTATAACAATCGTTATTCAAAATGCGATCTGCTACTCTTCTCGCTCTTCTCCCCTTTGCGCTGGCCGCTCCCTCCCGCCGGGCCGAGCCCGCTCCCATTCTTCGCCCTCGCGGTGTCAAGCTTGTCGATGGCAAGTACATCGTCAAGATGAAGAGTGGTTTCCAGGCTTCTTCCATTGAGAGCTGGGTTGACAAGATGATCGAGTCCATCGAAGCTGATGCCGATTACACCTACTCCAAGGGCTTCGGTGGTTTTGCTGCTAGTCTCAAGGATGATGAGCTGAACAAGCTTAAGCACGACCCCAATGTCAGTTACTTCTGACTCATATGGATCCAATGACAAGGGAACACAGCTAACTAGTTTTAGGTCGAGTACATTGAGCAGGATGCTTACATTAGCATCAAGGCTACTACTCAGCAGGACAATGCTCCTTGGGGTATTGCTCGCCTCTCTAGCCAACGAGCTGGTAGCAGCACTTACACCTACGATGACAGCGCTGGTGAGGGCACTTGCGCCTATGTCATCGACACCGGTATTGATGTCGATCATCCCGTAGGTCTTACCAAAATTCCAGAGGTGAAACAATCTGACTCTCTTGCAGGACTTCGATGGTCGCGCCAAGTTCCTCAAGAACTTCGCCGGTGGTTCCGACAGCGACGGTCAAGGTCACGGCACTCACGTCGCTGGCACCATTGGTTCTACCACCTACGGTGTCGCCAAGAAGACCAACCTCTTCGCTGTCAAGGTCCTCGGTGACGATGGCTCTGGTACCAACTCGGCTGTCATCGCTGGTATGGACTTCGTTTCTGGCCACGCCAAGGATGAGGACTGCCCCAAGGGTGTCGTCGTCAACATGTCTCTCGGCGGTGAGACTTCCGATGCCGTCAACCAGGCTGCCAAGTCCATCGTCGACGCCGGTCTCTTCCTCGCTGTCGCAGCCGGTAACGAGGGCGTCGATGCCTCTGGATCCTCTCCTGCTTCTGAGGAGAGCGCTTGCACTGTCGGTGCCACCACTAAGGACGACACTCTCGCCGACTACTCCAACTACGGTTCTGTCGTTGATGTTCTCGCTCCCGGTACTGATATCCTCAGCACCTGGCCCGGTGGTAAGACCAACACCATCTCCGGTACATCTATGGCTTCTCCCCATGTCGCTGGTCTTGCTGCTTATTTCCTTGGTCTGGGTCAGAAGGCTGATGGCCTCTGCGATTACATTGCCTCCAAGGCCATTGACGGAGTTATTTCCAGCGTGCCTTCTGGTACTGTTAACAAGCTTATCAACAACGGTGTTGGTAGCAGCAACAGCACCGCCCGCCACTAAATGCAGGCCAGTGGCCTTCTTTTTCTGAGTCCGATATTTTTATCCGAATCTCGGGGAGGTGGATACATTATTACTTTCTATGCCTATTATGAGGTAATTTCCTAGATGTATGACTTGAAGCATGGAACAATAAAAGCACTTTTTCGGCCGACTTTTGATCCCTGTCTTGATCCGTGATTCTGTTCGCCTATTGATGTTTGCTGCTAGACTGCTTACGAAACTCTTTGTGCTTTTGCCTTCAGTTGATCCGAGTTTTCTAAGCTCAAGTTCGAATATTAGATTCATTACTAACCTTAATAGAAAGGCTAAGTTTAGAGAAACCATAAAAAAGTCTTATCCAGCTGCTCCGTTAGATTTGCCTCAAGTTATGCAGACATGTGCAACATTAATGAAAAGGCTTATATCATGCGTTGGTAACTCAGTACAGCTGTTGATCTGCAACTTGTTCTGTCTTACTCTTTCCAGCCATCTCCGGCACCAAGGAACCAGTCTACCCCCACAAGTCGCAGTCCATGCTTCTCGACAAAACTTGCAGTATCGAAAGACCTTCTTTGCGTAAACTCCTCTCCACCAACATCTTCCTTTGCCAGATCAAGGCTCGCGGGTTGACGGTACAGAAGAAGCAGGTATCTGTGAGGCTTGGAGCTGCGCGCGTGTTAGCAAGTGAACACCAAGCTCTCGAGATATCTCAACTTACTCGTCCTTTGGGCCAGGTCCGAGATACTCAGTCAGAGCAGGTTGTACTTGAGCAACAGCATCTGTGCCGCTCAGAGGTCTCAAGCCAGGGAGAACCCAGTGGCGCCAGAAGGCAAACTTGGGGTCATCAGGTGTAGGCGCATCAGGGTCGACGAGTAACAGCATGTAGGTAGCGTCGCCCGGAGCATCGGGCTGGACTTTGTTAGTATCAAGTCGCGTATCAAGTAGGCCAAACTAACCTCTTGGTCAAACTGAATGCTAGGTGCTCGTTTGCATTCACTTGCGCGGAACAAGTTTCCCAACTCGACATCCTTTCCATCAAACGAGACCTTTAGATTCGTCGTAGGCTGGAAGTCCTCGGGAATCAAACTAGCTACCGAACCAGGAACCAGCTTGGCCTCCGCCAGGGAGCTCGACAACGCGCTTGACATGATGTATGAAGTATCGGATTGCCTGATTTGGTTGTGAAGGTAGCAAGGTTTGAGGTTGGGTCGATGACGGTGTATTTGAACTGGGCACCCCACGTTGGGGGTTCTATGATGTTACATTTGACTGGTGGGATAATGCGCGCGCATCGCCGCCAACAGAACAATACCCCCAATGTTACCGGTTTTTCTGGAAGGTCATGGCACTTGTCTGTGCAATTAAACGTTTTGACGCACCGATTGCCTTTCTTAACGCACACTAAAGCTCCGGTAACGCGTGCGGCCCGGTCGGCTACCCCACTAGTTAAGCTTATCAATGGGAGGGTAAGCAGATAGCGGCTTCAAGCGATGACGCAGCAATGGAAAAAGGTATAGGGTAGCGCCAGCGCCATCAACCTGCAAAATATCGCAACGGCAAATCACATGTTACAGTAAATAATAAGAGTAATTAAGTTCAAAACATATTAAAAAGTGCTCTTATACACATTATATACTCTGGCCTATTAAGGGAAAATGTGGGATCGCATTGGGTGTGGGATATTGACGAAGTTTGCTCATTTATTGCTCCTGTATTTAAACACAATGTTTGAACCATACGATCCACTGCTGATTCCCTGGGAAGAACAGTAAGACCCAGTCACAAACGCTCATTGGCTAAGGCGGAAAGGAGATAAGATAAGAACACCGAGATTACATCATAGTCACGTGAATGGGAGCAGCGAGCGTGTTGGTGTTCGCGCGACATGATCTGCTGGGCTGTGATGGAGCTGATGAAGCCGCTGAAGCTTGACGACAGACAATCCAGGGCTCCGCTAATGGCCAAGCACAACACAGCAGCGCACAATTGCAGTGTCAATTTATTTCTTGGTGCGGTAGCGATCGCGCCCGTATGTGCATATATGCCCTTGGTTCCTTAAGGTTGTGATTCTATTAGATGCAACGCGACCTACTTGTCAAGGAGAAGAGCAGCGCTACGGACAGATTGTGCTTTATCTTGATATAATAATAGTACACTTGAACTTGTCTACACGATGAGTTCAAAGCTGACAACACAACATCCCAGGTACCCGTTGTTCCGACAATGCATATTCCACGCCGACAACCATCCTCCTGAAACCGATCATAACGCGGTTGCGACAATGACCACGAGCACCACGCTCTTCGCCCGAATCGCTTTACCAATCTGACCGCACGAGCCCGAAGAGATACCGTGACTTATCTCTCTCCGACGAGATGCCCTGACCTGAGTGCCATCCGGATGCCGCAATGCTCTCCGACCGATGCAATACATACATGCCCGTCCCCGAAAGACTTCACGTCGCGGAACAGACCCGTGACTCGTAGATCCCGAGAACCAGTTTGGACACAAGTCGCTTCGGACGAGATTTGATTGCGCATCTACGCGAGTCGGGCTCCGTTACCCGTGAGAACAACAGGGCTGAGTTGCAGCTGCTCTCCGTACAGTGCATTGCTCAACGTGACCGCTAGTCAAGCCATGTCTCTCCACGCGTAGTATCAACCCTCCTGATGTTCCTATCCCAGTGCGATACTTAGCAACAGCCTCACTCGGACGCCGGCGCCCGATCGATGCGAGAAAATAAAAAAAATGTCCGGCGCTGCAGACAAACGTCGGAAGAGACTGCGCCTTGGATGCGATAAAGAAACCCTTGAGGACGCAAGTTCGGGTACCATGATAAACCCTTGCCGAAGTCCCTAGGGCCTTGATGCGCACTCCGATGGCCAAAGGTCCAGCCGATTCCGCCCTACGGACACCATGCGCATACGCATCCGTAGGTGTTTGGGCGGGATCGTCGTGTTCGAGTGTCCGAGACTTCTCAGACATTGCCCGACGACGCTGCCACCGAACGCCGATTGTCCAACGGTCCGTAGGATTACTGCACCCCGAGTCCGAGGTTTATATCTATTAAAGCCCGAGTCGCGCGATGCCGCTGGCCGACGGACTCGGTGGCCAGCTCAGAGCCCGAGATCCTTCGGTGTTCGGTGGGGTTCTTGTCCGAGCAGTAGCACCAGATCTGAACCGATCCTGATGAATAGATTCATGGTACCGTGAAGCCTTGACGGATGTAATTATTTACCTCATGGCCAGGTAAAATGTTAATAAAGGTCTAATCCGGCACCGTAAATGTTATCTTTATGTTCTTCAATCGGACTCCTCAAACCAACTCCCAACCTCCATTTTAGCTCATCGGGCAGTACTATTGTCTCGTGATAACTACCTCCTACCGAATAGGAGACGACGTATTATCCACAAGTAATGCTGACAGTTAACTCTTCTTCATTGCTTTGCTTTCACACGTCTTGTACCTATGAGTTCTGGTCCTAATGAGTACCCATAAGAGTAAAGTACCTTTCCGACGGTGGGGAGACAGCCAGTTAGGTAGTCAAAAGAACTACCCTCGCGCATATTTCTTCTTTTTCTCTGTGATGCATTTTCTCACAGTCTTAAGCTGCACTTAAAACAATATGCATTCCTTCGCACATTTTCACGAATAGCCGTTCTCTTTGGCAATTGATCATTACGGCAGGCGCATTACGAGCAACAGAGCCCCGAAATGCACTTGCCCTGTCAAAGCCACCTATGTATATACACCGCGTTTTCAGCAATGCTCAATGGAGGCATCGTTCAGGCATTCCTCTCGGTAGAGTGGTCGTGGTGACCCGTAAAGCTGGTATAGCGTTGCCTCTTTTTGGATCATGCGTTCGAATGCTCAATTTTTGACCCATCGATCTAAACTGCACAGCTTGTACGGAAGTCATATATACTGTGAATTGTGCAGTGGTTATTGGGGGACGGTAGTCGAGACATTCCTCTCGGTAAGGTGGTCTAGCAGGTTAGGGGCAACAATAGCTACGAAAGCTGATGCAAGGAAAGCGCCTTAACCAAGACTTGTAAAGTTGTTTACAGCTTCGATTTCCTTTTGCTTATGCGTTCGAACGCATTAACTTTTTGGAATATTGTTCTGAAGGCGAGAGGTTGTTCCACTGCTCGGCAGTAATGGATTTTAATATGCACTGGTGTGAGAGGTGGGACCAGAGGTGGCAGACCACTGAGCGACCTGCATTGTCCTGAAGCTGTATACTTCTGGTAGGGTCAGTCAATAGGTATATATACCGAATTCTAATCAATGCCGACGGGATCGTGGTTCAGACATTCCTCTTGGTAAAGTGGTCTAGTAGCATCGGCATTAGGTTCATTCTATTACCCTTAAAACGCTTGTAGAGTTGTTTACGGCCCTTCCTCTTTTGCTCGTGCGTTCAAGTGCTTGAAATTTTTGGTATTTTTATCTGAAGAGAAGAGAAGATACTGTTATCGCCAGATGCGTGGTAGCGTCCACTGCTGTAGTGGATCTACAGGTGACAGCCCACTGAACGACATGTATGTAGAGTGCACTCCCGGCTGCAGATATTGAAACCCGAAGTCATTGACGCGAGCACGACCAAAAAGGGGGCTGACTTTTTGTGAACCATTTTGCAGCGGAAGATGGTGAATTGACTTTGTTTGGTGTTTCTCTTGTCTTCAAACCGCGTATGTTGTCTGTTCTAGCTTGTAAGTGAATCTGCAGCTCACCATTAAGCTAAGTGCTGTATGTATTCCGATTGGCTCACTGTTAAGAGTTCACTCTCATCAGCAATACATGGAGCGGATGAACAGTACTAAGTTGCAGGTCCTGTCATAAACGGGATGATTGCCATCGTCTACGATTGAACAGAGATTTGTTTGAGTGTGAAAATGGCGCCGATTCATTTTACAGCTCATTTGTGTCTTCGCTGGAGTTAACAGTCAGTAAAGAGGAGACAGTGAACCCCTCATGTACTCAAATAGCGGACCAAGATTCCGGATGGTCGCTAGGCCAGGCCCTCTTCGGAGGTTCTGGTCAAAGATGTGATCATCCACTTCTATTTATTTTTGCATTTCTAAAGTCTCGAGTTCAATTCCTCGTCAATTCAATAACCGGAGACTTTTTGTCGGTAAGTCGGCATGAATGTCTTGGATGATGCATCGAGATGATCGGAACGAGAGGCTTGCAGGAACTACTTGAGGCTGTTGACGACGACGCAGGTACAGCACGCAGCCACCACCTGGAACACAATTGATTCCATCTGTTGCAGAAATTGATTCCAAATGTAAGCGGGGCTCATGATTGGCTTATGTTCTCGGCTTGTGGTGGGTGTTGGACGTTGTTAGTGGAACTGTAGATCATTGATCGATCATTTGGAATCTATTGTGTATCATTGGTACACATGATGAATCCCTGAAACGGGGTCCTACGCCGGCTTTAACTTTGTAATTGAGCAATTCATGCATTTGGAAGCAACATCGATCGTTACGACGCAGTAAGTTACGTCAAGTCGCAATGCGACGATGGAATTGCCTCACTTTTATTACTCAGTTAGGAAGAAATGCGATGGAAGTCAACCCCGCTCTTTGGCCTGCCTCCTGTACGCGGGACGAAGGCCGCAAGCTGAAGCTCCCCTGTTTCTCACGAAGCTCAAGCGGGGTACGACGAAACGGGCTGCTATCACGCAGAGGAATTGGGTTGCTGTGGTGTTTGTTTTGCGGGGCCGGCCCAGTAAGAGCCGGTACTAAACCGATCACGGGGGGGGATCCATCTTCGATTATCATGGTGCTCGATGAAAGGTTATTCAGTGGCAATCAATTATCCACAGTCTTTAGGAATCATGAATCAATAACGGACTGTTGTTTTTTCTAGGGACTTCTGCAGGCGATTGATTCCTCAAACAAGACCCGATGTCTCTCCCGGCGCCGAAGTCTTCCGTGTCATGATTGAGAATTTGGTTACACCAGCTGCTCGGTTTGGACAGCTTCCCCGCACTTGCGATGGGCTACAGTGCGTCATGTAGTTAACTTTTGTTGACAAATCCGGCATAAGTTTCCGAAACACTCGCAAGTCTCACTGTTTGTTTGACGAGATTCCGAGCGTGATCCGGGGACACCGTCTCGCCTCTAAAAGAGTCCACTCACAGCGGTTCCTTTTCCAATCCACGTTGCAGTATAAAGGCCAAACTCCACCCCCCGCATCTCTTCCATGCCTCGGTTTCTCTTATCCTCTCGTATTCTGTCCTTGTCTGTAGCGAGGAGGACTCTGAACCAACAACACACCAGATTATCGCTTCACACAACTGCTGCAAAAATGGCCGACGAGAAGAAGTGTCCCGTGGCTCACAAGGTCCCCAACGTCGCTGGTCACGGCGTTACCCATCAGAAGTGGTGGCCCGAGTCCCTCAAGACCAACATTCTTCGTCAGCACAGCTATGTTACTAACCCCTACGGCGAGAACTTCAACTACGCTGAGGCTTTCAACTCTATCGACTACAACGAGCTCAAGGAGGATCTGCGAAAAGTCTGCCGTGATTCGCAGGACTGGTGGCCTGCTGATTTCGGCCACTATGGTGGTCTCTTTGTCCGAATGTCGTGGCACGCCGTTGGAACATACCGTGTCTTCGATGGCCGAGGTGGCGGCCGACAGGTAAGAATTCCATTACACCCATTCATTCTCTCAATTGCCCCAAGTCTAACAGCGTCATAGGGTCAGCAAAGATTCGCCCCCCTCAACTCCTGGCCCGATAACGTTTCCCTCGACAAGGCCCGCCGCCTTCTCTGGCCCGTTAAGCAAAAGTACGGCAACAAGGTCTCATGGGCCGATCTGATTGTCCTTGCC
>PVPY01001433.1:0-12486 GCA_002982035.1 Fusarium algeriense | reverse complement strand
AGTTAGAAACTGCGGGCCCATGCAGTAGCTCAGACCCACAGGCGCTACCCAATTTCACGAATTCCTACGGTACAAAGGAAGGAGGTCGGAACAGGGATTACATTGATCCTAAGCACTGGGCTGTTTATGGATGGAGCTAAACCTAATTAGGAGTAGAATATAATACATATAAAACGCGCCTGTTTTAAATATTTAATACAAAAAGCGCATTTTATTTAATGATACGGTATTAAATCTATCCCTATTATTGTTTCCCAGATATAGGGAACAGAACTGTACTAGCTCTTCAGTACGTTCTCTCTACAATCCCAGTGTTGGAGGTCCTTACTGCCCGTGCTGGAGCACGAATCACAGGATCGTCCGCCCTTTCCAAATGCTCAACTGTCACTTGTACGCTTTCAAGACGGCAGATTTCATCGAAATCTCCCATGCTTCGCCTTGGCATCTGGGTTTGCATATGACTGCTGCTGGGTCTACTAAAAGGAAGCGGATAATTCTGATCCATCTTGTGTCGACTCAGCTTATCTAGTGCGGTTTTGAAGTCGTCCAGGACGATGGTATCGGTAAAGCATTTAAAGATAAATGCAAACTTCCAGAAGGGATTGATAACGCCGATCGAGATAACGGGGGTGACGGAGAGAAGATCCACTGTGATAAAGATAATACTGAAAGACATGCTCAAGAGCAAAAGACCGAAACGGGGAGATATGCGGATAATTTCTAGAGGCTTAAACTCATAACGGTATTTAATATTCCAGAAAAGGTTGATGGCTGTAAAAATCCACCAAGGATCACTAATATTTATCAGTTGAATTACCAAATATCTCGTGGTGGTGATGCGTACCGGCAAATAGCCTCAAGCGGTCGGGTTGAGGAGAAAAGGTGACTATCAGGAGTATTAAAGTAGGTAAAGTTGGCATATATCTCGAGGACCCAATAAGGTTGCACCAGTATAATAGTGCCGATATATATGGCGTTATTTTGCTTGGAGAGGAAGGGCTTGTTCTTCATCCAGGCGATAACGTTATGAACATTCCACGAGATGATGAGGAAAATGGCAGTCGAGGAAAGATACCATCCCCAGGTCGGAGGATCGAAAAAGGTAAAGAAGCCGTTTGGCGTGGCCAGAAGGAGCTTATAAAATTTGTGAGATGGTTGTATATCAATGCGATATCGATTGGGATGCTCACCTCGATCAAGATAAGTTTATGTAGCAACACGCCACGGCGCATATTAGCTAAGGTGATACCAATCATGATGATCAAAGCCCCAATCATACAACCCTGCGACCATGCTTCCAGGGTGAGTTTCGCCGGGCTCGAGGGCCATGCCCCAGAGACTGCCATTGTGTCACAGTCACAGCAGGCTAAAACATGAACAAGAGTGGTTCCATGGGTGGGTAGCGGAGCGATAAGAAAGGAGAGAACAGGTCAGGGTGGAGATAGAATTAATATAGAGATCAACGGAGCACAAACCATTGCTTTACCCCGCCTTTGCTGGACCGCTAGTCTGCAAGTGTGGTTGCGTTGCGTTGGGTTCGTGGTTAGCAGGCCACTAATCTGCTCAATTCCCCACGGGGCTAGCGTGAGCTTCAGGGGTGCATGGCATGCAACTTGTCATGGAGACACTGGAAGTACGGAGTACGTACCCTTTGTCTGTGCCTTGTAGATTCCGGGTGACAGGTCCCTGGGAAGACTAAACCAGCCGTGGAGAACATGTCCGATGGACTTGATTTATCAACCCAATAGTAAGCATTCGTCATGCCACATCAAAGCACAGATCGAGCACCGTCACTCGTTGCACTGCACATTACTTAAATAAGAGCCCATCCAAGGTTGCATTGCTTCTAGTCACAGTACTATGTACAAGGGTCGAGTTAAACCACTCCACCCTTTCCGACGGTTCGGAACTGGGATCATCAACACCAGCTGGAGCCGAGTGGCGTAAGCTCGATTGACTTCACTGCCAAAGAACCACCAGTCGCGACCAAGCTAATGTCCTGCGACTCCTGATACCTGGGGAAGACAGTAGCTGAAAACACCGATCCATCGCCGGCGAAAATCTCAAGCACAGACTTATCAAGGAAGATGTCTAGACTGAACTTCTTCTTATCAGGAATACCAACCACAGCCTTCCACTTACCCGCCTGCCCATAACCAGCATTGGTCGTGTCGAGGGTGAGACTTCCATCCGCCTTGTCGAATGTGAGCTCCACAGATTCACCAGCGGACTTGAAGAGCGAGAGGGCGAAGGACGTAGCATCCGAAGCAGTGAGATCGATGGCAAGGGTCAGTCTAGCGCTGTTGGAGCTGCCAACTTGGAGACCCTTTTGCGTAACCTTTGTAGCTCCAATTTTCTTAGTGCGTCCAGATGCAAGGCTCTTCAGCTCCGGGATCGGACGATGACCCAAACCACCATCCTTGCGGATGAACAGCTCGCGAGTGATTGACTGCTGTCCAGCCCATCCGTTCACGCGGCTTGGCCACTTGGGACTAGGCCAGTTCGCCATCCAGGTAATCGCTAGATCACGACCCGCTTCATCCTGGTACCACTGCATAGCATAACTAGAAGGGCCCTCATCAAGAAGACCGCGCTTCTCGCTCGTGAAAGTTGTTCCATTATACGTGCCAGTCTCGTACCAACCAAGTCCATTGCCGCCATAAAAGAGTACCCATTTGTCTCCTAGTGGGAAGAAATTGGGGCACTCCCATAGCTTTCCAGTGCTGCCATCGCCGGTATACAGAACGCCGACATGAGACCAGGAATCGAGGTCGTCGGATTCGTACAGCTGGACTTGACCACTGTCGCCGTTAGTGGCGCCAACGGCCATCTTCCATTTGTTGTCGGTCGGATCATGGAAGACCTTGGGATCTCGGAAAAATGCATCTTCTCCTTTGGGAGGCCCAGAGATGACAGGTTTCTTGGCAAGATCAAACTTGACCCCATGTTTGCTTGATGCTGTAATTACACTCTCCTGGACTGCATCGGGATGATAAGCGAGATTGATGTAGTCAGTTAAGAAAAGGCGCAGCTCATTCTTCTTCTTGTCGACAACTCCGCTCCCAGTAAAACGGCCAGAGTCATCTTTCGAATTGCTCACTTTAGCAGGATACAAAGCAACCGGCTGTTCGCGCCAATGAACCGCATCAGTGCTCTTGGCGTGTGCCCAATGCATAGGACCCCACAACGGAGCCGCTGGGTAATATTGACTGAAGAGGTGATGAGCCCCATGGAACTCAGCCAGACCTGCGGGATCGTTGATCCACCCCTGGTAAGGCGTGTAGTGGTACTGGGGTCTGATGGGGTCCGCAGCGTAGGAGGAGCAAGCTGAGTGGCTCTGAGGAACTTGATTCGCCTGACCGAAGATGTTGAACGAGAGGTCTTTGCCATCTCCAAGAGCATGGCAGCCAACGCGGACATCATCGATGTTGATGTGGCCCCAGGACTTTGAAGTGCTACTGTCATGCACAAGGATGTGCACCTTCTGACCCTGCCACTTGCTTGTGTCCCAGGTGATACGAATGAGAGCCTCATCGTTGGCGGCTGTCTGCTTCAGAAGGGGCTTTCCGTCCGAGTCGCGCACAAGAGCAACGTAGAGGTGGTCAGGGTCGTAGCCACCTCCAACCAGAAAACTCAGGACAGAGCTGGCTCTGAAGGTGCTTGACTTGAGTTCGCCAACGGCTTCCTCGCCAGACTGCTTGAAGCCAAGAAGAAAGTTTTTGCCATCTTGATGAAAGGGACCATCCCAGTAGGATACATCACTAGAGATGGAGTCTTTGCCGAACGCAGTGCCATTGACGACCTTCCAGCCTTTGAGATCACCAGCCTCGAAACCTGGGTTTTCTGGACCTGGGTAACTTTTGAGATGGCAATTTTTAAAGTGAGGGAGCGAAGCTCCAGCGACCAAGGTGGCGGCTACTGGGAGAAGGGCTGAATAGAGCATGATAACTTGAGGGGCAAGTGGAGGATAGGGGTAAAAATCAGATCTGGGCAACAGGCTGGGCTTTTCACTAATCGCAGTTACACGGAAGCTTTTATATATCCCAAGTGCAAAGCTCACAAATCGCAATCTTGGAGCACTATCAATTTAGAGTCATGGCCTGAACCGAATGTGCACATGAGTACGGAGTACATCAGCAACACAAACTTTCTGCTAGAGTTGCGGAGAAGGCATGCGGAGAACAGTGACTAGGCTCAAATGAGCAAGAAGCACTCGAGACGTTCCACACATGCGTTGCAGGGAATATGGCGGGCGCTACGTATGCGATGCAGAGCCAAGCTGTCCGTACAGTACCATCGGATGACTCGAAGTGGGTAAGATCGATGGAAGATATTCCGCGGCGGAATGAAATTCTTACACAAGCTACTCCGTAATTGTCACTAACATGCCATAATTCTGACAGAGCTTTGATAATTCTCGCAAACGAGGTGAAGCACGGATCAACTGCTTGCTCAAGCTTAGAGACTCGTTGACCATGCGCTTAGTGCATTTGCCGAGTCTAGACGAGCGCGGACATGAGAAACAACTCCGCGCCAATGGTCAATTGTGAGAGCTCCACCTGCTGTATTCTCCAATACAGCAGGTTAGGCGAAATGGGAAATGAGGATCGGCATGCAAGGATGTCAAGCCCTCAAGGTCAGAACAGGCTTAAACGAAGACGATGAGCCTTGTCTAGGCTATTGTCTAAGGAAGTACGGAGTATTAACAACGATATCACGCAATGCATGGGACTCTCGACATACCACATGTGGACTAGCTGACTTTCGAGCTGTTAGGGTGGTGATCCTCTCTCAATGCAACGCTTTGACTCGAAACAATGCAGACGCTAGTAAGTGATGTGTCTGCTAGCGGGTTTCTGGAAGGTAAATGGAATGCGGGCTGACACCCTAATCACGCGTCTATGCGTCAGAGGCGTCCACTTGCAAGGGCAAATGTTACATCACGCTCTCTTGCCGGCCCGACAAATGACATCCTTGGACGATCATTGGCAGGGACAAAGTGACATTGACCGAAAGTGTGTCAATCAAGCTTGTTTTTGAACGGCGTTGGTGCTTGCAGACGCGGATTAACCTCCATGGGGATTAATTTGGTTGTGCGGGGGAGTTGTAAGGATGCAAATCCACTTCTGTGAGGGGGCTCCTATGGGGAGGGTATAATAGCTCCTGTCTAAACCCAACATGGCTTAATGTCTATCCAGTTCTGGCTATTACAAGCGCTGGCCAAACAAAAAAGTCTGCACGATAGTTCAGCTCCAACAGCCAACAGCCCAACCCCGCACCCAACATGATGCTATCCCTAGTTCCAAGTCCGGTCACTATTGCATTATTGCAGGCAAAGATGCAGATGATGGGGACTCATTAGTTCAAGTTAGCTTCGGCCTCACCGACGCATTCTAGAAACGATCCAGCGTCGAAATCGCCCGGCTTCGCTGTGGAAGCTGCTTATCCATGTCGAAGTCACACGCAATCCTTGCTCACTTGTAGAATCCCATGAACCAACAGATGAACAACTTCGAGGTGCGAGAGATTATTGGTTCTATTCGACGCCATCTCACATCAATATGTCCGGGATCTGAGATAGTCCTTCTCGACGGCTCTCAACACCAGCTTCCCTATAGCACAATCACAGGGATCTCGATGAATGGCTTGGCAGACATGTGAAAAGAACGTCTCCGACTCGTGTCACTCTTTCCTAAAGCCAGATGCGATCAAAGAGATTGGCCAAGTCACCAGTGTTGGATCTAGCCTCTCCTCAGGCGCAACCTCCAGAATTCGGTGGAAGACAAGATAAATCTCAAGACTACGAAGAATCTATAAGAGGGTGATTATTCCCACAGCCAAGATCATCTTTGCAACAGCGATCCCTCTACTCACAGCTGCCAAACATCTTTTTCTTGACTATTTTATCTTTTATCTCAGCAGTGACTCGGTACCCTTCTTCACTTTGAAGATGGGACTTACCGGCAAAGTGTCTCTTGCGAGGCCTCGAGATGACCCTGGTAAAGCGTGGCCTGCCATCGCCGTCGGCTTCTTCGTAGCCTTTGGCGGTGTTCTCTTTGGGTTTGCCACCTCTTCCCTCTCTCCATAAGTGCAAGCTAACTGACCTGTTCTACAGATATGACACTGGCACCATCGGCGGTATCTTGGCTATGCCTTACTGGCAGCGCGAATTCAGCACTGGTTATGTTGATGCTAAAGGAAACCCCAACATCACTTCGTCTCAAGAATCAGCCATCGTGTCTATTCTCTCTGCAGGCACTTTCTTCGGTGCCCTCGCCTCGCCTCTCCTGTCTGATTGGCTTGGTCGTCGCCCTGGTTTGATGATCTCGACTTGGGTCTTCAACCTTGGAGTTGTTTTGCACACTGTCGCGACCGACATCCCGCTATTTTTGGCAGGTCGTTTCTTCGCTGGCTTCGGCGTTGGCCTTATCTCTGCTACCAGTAAGCAGTTTGTCTAACCATGTGGTAACACTGCTAACTCCCTCCAAGTTCCTCTGTATCAGTCCGAAACAGCACCCAAATGGATCCGTGGTGCTATCGTTGGTTCCTATCAGTGGGCCATCACCATCGGCCTTCTTCTCGCCGCCGTCATAAACAATGCGACTTCGAGGCGGGACGATTCAGGCTCCTATCGAATTCCCATCGCGGTGCAACTCGCTTGGTCTCTTATCCTCTTCTCCGGGTTGCTGTTTCTTCCGGAGACTCCACGCTTTCTTGTAAAGAAGAGCAAAATGGACAAGGCGGCAAAAGCTCTGAGCCGCCTTCGAAGATTACCTGCTGATTCCCCAGAAATCGTAAACGAACTCAATGAGGTTGTAGCAAACCATGAGTTCGAGATGAGCCTTGGGCAGTCTTCTTATCTCCAATGCTTCAAGCCTCCCATGCTTAAAAGACAACTCACCGGTATGGGCGTTCAGGCGCTGCAGCAGCTTACAGGTGAGCCCACTACATGCCGCTCCATGTCTTTCACAGCCCCAGGCAACACCTGACGATTCTTGAACCATTGCTGACTGTTCCTTAGGCATCAACTTCATCGTGAGTTCAACGAAAGTTGCCTTTATCAAGCTTCAAGCCAACTGACAATCTTCCAGTTCTATTACGGCACCAAATACTTCCAGAACTCAGGCGTGTCTAGCGGCTTTGTCATCTCAATGATTACTTCAGCCATCAATGTCGCGTCAACAGTGCCTGGGATGTATGCCATCGACAAATGGGGACGCCGACCCATGCTGCTGTGGGGCGCCATTGGCATGTCTATCTCTCAACTGATCGTTGCTGTCTGTGGCACTCTGTCTACCGGACAGTACGATAATGGTGATATTTTTATCAAGAACCTCGCCGGACAGCGAGCGGCTGTGGCCTTTGTTTGCATTTACATCTCCATTTTCGCAGCCACTTGGGGTCCCCTCGTTTGGGTGGTGACCGGGGAGATCTTCCCACTCAAGACACGCGCCAAATCCCTCAGCATCACGACCGCTACAAACTGGCTACTCAACTGGGCTCTAGCTTATTCCACCCCGTACATGGTCAACTATGGCGACGGAAACGCAAACTTGCAGTCTAAGATCTTCTTTGTATGGTTTAGCTGCTGTTTTCTCTGCATTGCATTTGTTTGGTTCTTCATCTACGAAACAAAGGGGCTTAGTTTGGAGCAAGTTGATCAGCTCTACGAGGAAGTCAGTGTCGCTCGTAAGTCGGTTCACTGGGTCCCGTCCAACTCTTGGGAGGATCGACAGGACCGTGGTATGAAGGGTGAGGATACCACAGAGGTAGAGGAAGTTGGCAAGTGAGGGGAACTTGGTGAAAGATCTCACTAGTTCTGCAATCTGGTGAGCTGGAGCTGACCCCTTTTGGGGGCAATAGTTGTCTCAGATTTTACTTCAGTGGCGGTCGGAAAATGGTTGGGAGGACAACAGCAGCCTAGTCTTGTCTCATGTAATCTTCATTTGGAATGATAGGCGGGCAGGATTTGACGATGAAGAGTTGGCGGGATCAGTGGTTGTTCGAATGTCTTATTTTTATGCCCGAGTCTCTTTCAGGATAATTATACTTTTCATTCAAACAATTTTCTATAGCTTAGAGACCACTCATCTCACGTCGCGTTGTGCAAGTTGGAAATATTTATGTGGGCATGGATTACCGCCTCTGGTCCTTCAATGACGACCTGCTCATAAGATCACATAGACAAGCATCCAGTAACTGATCTAACCTAAGCTCTGGTTCACTTATCTTAATGAAAGGAGCGAGGCGGAAGTATTTAAGAGGACGTCGTCGCCCAACTTCATGAAGATTCAACTTCGTCTCTTTCCCCTATTTCTATGCTCCTCCCTCGACGACAATGGACGCAATACCTCTTCTTGATTCATCTAAACCGTGGCTCTCAGGAGACGGTTTCACTGGTAGTGGTCAGTCAGTTCGCCCAGATCTACTTCCTTATCCTTGTGGAACGAGGGAAGAAGCAGCGGAACCAACTACGCCAGCGAGCGTGTCGGACGATGCCATTGGTTGGTACCTTAAAGACTTCAACCAATCATTAGGCCCTTATGCTGTGCTCTAACCAATCTGCTTATGGCTTTAACTACTTCTTCCCTGCCATTGTTCGAGGCTTCAACTTGGGAACTCGAACCATTACCTTCGTCTGCACAGCTCCACCATACTTCCTTGTCGCTTTCATCTCATACTTCATCGCTTGGCATAACGACTGTAAGGGTGAGAGAGGATGGCATATCAGCATGCCGATGCTTATCGCTGTCATCGGCTTCATCATCAGTGCCGCGACGATTAGTATACCAGCTCGCTATGTCGCTTCGTTTTTGTACATCTGTGGCTGTTTTGGCGCCAATGCAGCATCGTATCCTTTGGCTGCCTCGCCGGCTGGTCAAACACCAACGAAAAAGGTTTGTGCAACTGCTGTTATCAACGTCACTGGGCAGTTTGGCAGTATCTGGAGTCCCTACCTTCTTGACTCGAATAACGAGTCCGATACACCAGGGCCATGACCTTGCTTATGGCCTTTGCCGCATTGGAGGTTGCAATTTGATTTCCGATGAATTCTGTTCTTCAGAAGGCGAGCAAAAAGATTGTCACCGAGTTTGCGGGTACTGGCAGAGTTCCGACTCTTTTCACTCTCTAAGCTGATGACATTAACTCACGGTGATGAGTAATAAGAAGAATTAAGCTATAAGTGATTGAAAGTTACACAATAAGACAAATTATATTTCGCTTAGCTGGAAACTCAAACTCCAAGTCTATCAAGTCTATGTATTACAATACTGAGCAATCATGAACACTTCTCAGGCATGGCGTTTGAGCTCTGGAACTGAACACCAGCGGAGGGGCTGCCGCCCAGAACAATGTCAAAGTATGTGTCTGAATCGGTGATTTTGGTCTGGGCCTTGTAGGCAGTGAAGCCATTTGACTTCTTGCCAGTAGCCTTGAAGTTTACCACCTCAGTCTGAAATCGGGGAACGACGATTCCTTTGATAGGCACCTTATGAGAGACCTTTAGAGTCGGAGGGTCCTTAGCGCGGCTGTCGCGAACCATAGCTGTAACGACCAAAGGTGCTGCTGCAGGAAGCTTCTCGCGCACAAAGCAAGACTGGGAAAGCTGGTACAAAACAGTGTCATCGACCTTGTATCCGCCAGTCTTCTGGTTGTCGTGAGTCTTGGTGATCTTTGTTGATGGCTTAGTTTCCTGGATCCAGAACTTGGTGATACCATTCTTGGCGTCGATGGTGGTGTCGAATTCCCAGTTGGTAAATACCTCGGAAGATCCGCCAGAGCTTCCACCCTGCCACATCGCACGTGTTGTCGGAACAGTAACCTTCTTACCGTTTCTACCAACATAGACAAGCTTGACGGCCAGGTCGTCTGCGTCTCTAACGCCCTTGGTGGTCCTCAATCGAATAGAGCCCTTGAAGTTGATCTTGCCCTTGCTGTCGAGAGACATTTCGGTAACATAGGGCTTGACATCGTAAGGCTCAATGACGTCGGACAATTTGACACTCTTTGGCACGGTGTCGATCATGCGAGTGAAGACATCAGCGCACATGGAGTTGAAGCCTGCCTCGATGGACAGCTTCTTCATAGTAGCACGATCGTTGTTGAAGATACGCTTATCAGAGTTCAGGGTATCGTTCTTGGCAACAACCAGAGGGTTCTTGGATGTGCCGGCCAAGAACTCAGTCACAACACCGTTGTGAAAGTATGAGACATCCTTCTGGAAAGGCACTGAGATGTCGTTGTTAGGATCGGCCTTGATACCGGTAACATCAGGGAAGTCGACACTGTGAACACCGCCAAGGGCATGTCCACAGGCAACCATAGCTGTCATGTCTTCCTTGGTAAAGCCGGCCTTGGTGAAAGCCGCGAAGGTTTCCTTCAGGTTAGTCGATGGCTCGGGGACACCTGCAGGTCCAGCCTTGTACGCATCGATTCGACCGGCTCGGAATGGAATCTTGGGTCCATCGCATGCACCTGTGGCGACAACCGTACCCAGAGCGATGAGATCTGAAGCAGTGGCGCGGGGGTTGTGGAAGCCACTGAAGAAACCAAAAGTGTTGTTGAAAGCCTTGCCAGGATTCTCGGGACGATCAGACTCCCAGAAAATACTAGCATCGAGGCCTCCAAGCCCTGTCTTCGCGTCGTGTGTAACGGCATCGTGGAAAGCTGTTCGGATCCATTCGGCCGAGTTCTGAGTTCCGGGAACGTTGCTTCCAAAGGTACAGGTTACAAGGGCTGCGTATAGTTAGCATTGTCTCTCAATTGAACTCGATTTCGGTCACTTACCATCAGCAAAACCGCGCTTATTGTATCCGACTTGGTTGTACTGGAGATCTTCAAGCTCATCCCATTTTGAGGGCCAGACGAGCTGCGAGGCAGCAGTAAGTTGAACTAAAGCAAAAGCGACAGTAGCTGAGCCTTTCATGGTGGGCAGAGTTAATTGATTGAATGTTATATCATTCGAAACAATACAACGATGGAAGAGCTATCTTATACCACATTTCTCAACATTCGCAAAGACCTATATTCCAGGGCATGTTTCCCTTCTGGGACAATTTTGGTGAATACGAGAACCGGTCTCTGAGCTAATTACTCCGTAGTAGCAGGACTTTTGCATGGACAATCCACTTTTTCAGTCTAGAAAGTCCGTTGAGAAGCCCGTGTGATTAAGCGAAGGGTCGAGGCCAAGATGGAATACGAGCCGTGGCCCTTAGGAATTGGCCAAAAGACGCTAAAGATCCAGGGTTTAAGATTTGAAATGTGAGGCGAACCAATGGCATTGGCCTGATTATTATGTAGATCCCCTTAATTTGCAATCACCCCTCGACTGGATTAAAAGTCAATGCAGCTCATCTAATTTTAGAATTCGGCATGTCAATGCCGGAATATTTGCACGAGAAAAACTCGCGAATAAGTATTGAGCTTGGATTCTATTATTACACTCAGACAAGAAAAACTATACAATGTCATGGAGACGGCCTGAGTTTAATCTTAGCTGGTTTCTTTAATGCAGCGCGCATACTAGCTAGTACAGCGAGAGTCTATTTAACGAGCCGAGGATTCGTATCAGTTTCCTGACGAACTTTTGTTTTGTACACATAGTTTCCAAGGGTAATGAATGCGAAGATACGTACACTAGTCATAATTGATCAGTCTCTAAATTACGCCTTGAGGTCATCTCATAGACACAAAGGACGTATTATACTTGAAGTACTCTGTATCCTATCGACCAATGAAGTGCGCTAGCTCCGTAGCCTAGGGCGAGCACATCTCAAGCCAGACGCTGAAGGATCCCTTGTTTACCATGGTCCGACCAGTATCTTTAATAGCGACCTTCTTCCCACTCGCGAGAACTATTCAACCTCAACCCAGAGACTCTATGCTGAGTCCAATTTTGAACACGTAATGGATCACTTCGGCATAGAATTGAGTGATAACACAGTTTTCAAAGCGTTGCAACAATCCTTTCGATGGCAGTATCCCCATTTCATATTTGCTTACCGAGAAGCGTTCCTAAGAGACCATTTTGGAGAACGTAAAGGCTGCAAATACTGGTTATCAGCTCTGCTTCTATCCGTATGCGCACTGGGGCTTCTTATGTCAGATACCGAGGATGAAGGAAACTTGAGTGATCAGTTTTATCAAGCAGCCGAGAGTATCGTCATGGTATCGGGTCTCAGTCGTCCCTCTATCCCAACGGTGCAGTCATTTCTATGTCTGGCATTCTTCGAGATTGGCCGTGGGAATGTCCAGTGATCGGAATGGTCTCGTATGGTCTGGTATGGGGGTTAAACCAAACCATACGGTGCCCGCTACATTCGCACCCGGATGCGCCTTTAGGTTTTTTACATGTTAAATTCTGCAAAACTAATAGAACTTGGTTAAAAATTATAGAGAATTTTCAATAATACTTATTATACTATATATATATGGGAATTGATATACGGGCATGACATTTTGGCTACACGGGCATGATTCTTACAC
>PVPY01001421.1:0-31195 GCA_002982035.1 Fusarium algeriense | reverse complement strand
GATGCAGAGCTTGATTCCATCTGCAGGTAATACCAAATCATCGCACTTCATCATCTCTCTATGAAACAGAGTTCCTGGCTTGAAGAAGAAGTATTTGAACCGCTTCAGCGTGAGCTCGAGCTCCAATTTAATGGCCAATGCCTTTGAAAGACCATTCTCTAGCGCAGAAAATGCCAAGTCCTCTTCCGGCGAGAGTTTATCTGGTGAGCGTTCGATCATGTCTCGACTTTCCAACGGTAAGAACAAGTCTAGGCTTTGCAGCATGATAGAGCATAGCCACTTTGCCTTCTTAGAGACCTCATCTTCCTTGACGTTGGCGTTAAAGAAAACATTTTTCTTTCCAGAGAGGTCGATATTTCGTGCGACTTTTCTTCCAGCTAGTATACTTATTAGTAAGGAATGTCTGATGAAGCGAAAATTCTGACCTGAATATCTGATAATCCTTTTGTACTCGGTAAACAGCGGCGATTCAACGGCTAGTATCTCTGGGAAGACAGACTCAAAGACAAGTTCAGAGATGGCTGCTGTCAAAACAGATGCAACAAGCCTAGTCTTTGGACTATTGACTTTATGGGCAAGTACAAGAATGCCTCCCATATCAGCATCACACACCTTCCTAGCCCAACTGTCTAATAAGGGTGAGAATCCAGACTGTTGCTCAGGAAGATCGTCATTGATGCTCAGGTTGCAAATAAAGTTGGCTATTTCTGTTGAAATATCTTCATAAAGCGCATTGCAATCTTTCTCGAATGACGATCGCGGAAACGCAAGCGTGTCTGTTTCGAGCGCTTTAAAGTCGTCAATCAAATTATTCTGAGATTCAATTTGGACCTTGTATCTGAACATGCTATTTTGCAAGATGGTTACGTCGGAACCTTTAATTCTGTCGCGCTCCTCTCGATGGCGCTTTTCTTTCTCAAGCTTGAAAATGTGATTCAGCAACGTGATCTCACGTCCCCTCGCCTTAACCCGTTCGGCTTTGAGGTTGCGAATGTCTGTCTGCATGGACGCAATAAACGCCGCCTGTGTATCATCTGGCGCGTTATCTTCAAGGCCTGGGATATCCGGTCCGGCATTGACCACGCTATTTGCTGATTCGAGCAGAGAGCTGTCGGTATCACTGCTAATCTCGCATACGTCGTTTTTTTTGTACAAGCTCATCTTGATTGAGATGCCTTTTCGGTTCTCGACGTTCTGGCCTCAAGGTTTGTGCTCTAACCTATATAATGTCAGTATAGACTCATGTGGCCCTTGATCGCTTGGTGACTTACCCAGCGTCTTGGAGATTGGTTGATGTTTCTCAATTCATGAGGCTGGGGAGGAGACGGCGCATTGGCCTGCCTAGGGCGACACGTAGGGGTGGCTGGCGAGGCAAGCGGCTGCAAGACACAAGCTGCAGACGCGCTACGGAGAAAACGGTCTCTCCGGGGAAGACTTTTCTCCAGCCTGGAGAAGATTTTCTCAAGTTCGATTTGATCTTCAACTCCAAAGGGTTGAAGACCAGCAGTTCCTTGAGAGTAGATATCAGAAAACGCGTTGCATGTTCTGCGTATTCTCCATTCACGTCGCAGCTTTTCTCGAATCTGGCTTAGGGTGAATTTCTTCTTGATTCTCTTCTTGAGATGATCGATGACCAGGGTATCGAAATCTTTGTTGTGTTGTATGCACCAATTAAGAAACGCCCAGAGTTCGAGATGGTGGGTGTTTGTCCAGACAGGGCCGTCACCTCTCTTGGAGCCTGGCTTCTGTCTCGACCTTCTGTGCCTATTTCTCGGCATGATTTGGTCTTGTTTGTGAGAAAGTTGTGAGTTGTCTTTCCGCTCTGGCGCGGAGGAGATGGCTGAAACATATTCAAGGATCCCATAGGTGGCGACGACGAAATGAATTGACGAGCCAATGATGGGCCGGATAACTGAACTCTTCACCCAACAACACGACACCATTGGACAGCGCGTCGCGAAACGCGGTCTATTGAAATTTCTTTTCTGCCTTGCTGCCTGGGAGACGGCTGAGAGATGAGAGCAGGCTGCCGCCATGTTCTGCGTTCCCCAGAACTTGATCCTTTCATATTACAACCTACACCCATGTCGTCGTCTGGAGAACCAAACACGGCTAACATGCCTCATCGCTCTGGCATTTACCTTCAGGATGACGCTAACCCTCCATTATTGCCAAAAAGACTGATAATTGCGGTCGATTTTGGCACCACCTACTCTTCTGTATCATACGTCGAGGTACCAGAAGGCTGCCCCTCTGAGCACATTGACAAGCGGTCAATCCGTTCGATTACAAAATACCCAGGCGCTACTGAACATTTTGCAAGTGATCAGATGCTTGCGGAGGTACCAAGCGAGGTGATTTATCCGTTGAATCCCCATTTCCGGGATCACGACGCTTTGATCCCCGTTCACAATGATATGAAGATTGAGCCTGATGACAACACCGAGTCACAATCTACCGAGGATATTGTCAGTAGCGGCCTTGTGGACTTCGACTCGCTGAGCGAAGACGAAGATGTTGAAGATGATATGGATATGCCAGACCAGTTTTACTGGGGCTACAAAGTCCACGAGCGGTGGGCTCTGCCAGCCACGCACAGTGATCTCACCAACCTTCCTCTTGCTCGGTTCAAGCTTTTGCTTGATGATAGCCCAAACACCCTGAAAATTCGAGAGGATTTGGGTGGCACATTGAGTACACTCAAGAGGAAGAAAGTGATCCACGAGCAACTACACGTCATCGCTGACTACCTCACCTACCTCTTGGACCACGTGCAGTCTGAGCTTCTCCGTCTTGGTTTCGATGACAGCTATCGCAGAGAAATGGTTCTTTGCGTCCCTGCTAGATGGAAGCCGAAAGCCTGCCGAGATATGCAGACTTGTCTCGCTGTCGCTATGAAGAGAGCGAAATTCCAGGGTGTTGATATCGAAAACAATAGCATTGAGAATCTCTTTATCGTGTCGGAGCCAGAGGCAGCGGCAGAGTTTATTGGTTCGTCTGAGATAATGGTATGAACTGTATGGCCTCTTCGAACGTCGAACATTAATCTTCTGTTAGTGTGGTCAGAGTTTCGTCCTGCTCGATGCAGGTATAGCTTCTCAACCTAGTACCCTTTCTCGACTAACAAGACACAGGTGGCGGCACGGTTGATGCAAACACCTACTGCGTGACTAGTGAGGAGCCCGTACGATTACAGCACGAAGTTGTCCCTCCTGGCGGTAATACCATCCATGTCAACACTTGTCACCTGGCTTACATATGAACAGGCGGCCTCTGCGGTTCCAGCTACTTGAACGAGGACTTCAAGATATGGCTCAAAGACAAGCTCAAGGATGAAACATACCTCGAAAACGAAAAAGGTGTACAGACCATCCATAGTATTGTTGAGCAAATCATGATAAATCAGTTTGAGCCGAGAATCAAGCGCAGCTTTGATGTTTCTAAACCGATGGCTAAGCAAATCCATATCCATGGGCTTCGTGATAACGCAGAAAAGAAATTCAAAGGAGGCTGCATTACCATTCCTAGGTATGACGATTAACCCCAATTCTGAGTAGGAGTTATTGGACCTAAACTAACAGGACAATAGACATGTGCTTAAAGAGATATTCATGAAGCGCTTTCGGGGAATTTGGGAGATTGTGAGAGACCAACTCGATCAAGCCTTGAATATTGGCGTTCAAGTTGAGGTAAGAGTCTTTCAATTTAAACTATGCAGCTCATAATCACAAGACTCTAACAGTGGTCTGTTTCCCAGAAAATCATTCTGATTGGAGGCTTCGGGTCCTCCAGCTCTCTAGCGGGATTCCTCAAGAAGATGTTAGCAGATTACTCCCAGCAAAACAACTACCATATCATGCTAGTCCAGCCCGATGCAAGGTTTGCCTTACTATTCCTGCTATTCATGCCCTTTTGACTGACCTGAGATGCAAAGATCCTCAGTCCCTATCGCCAATGTTGTCTCATCGGGTGGTGTTTACCGCGCGTTGAACATGGCAAACGGACCTGAAAGGATCGCGCAATCCAGTTATGGCATTTTGCGCGACGAACTACAAGAAAAGTAAGTCTCTTGCAGGGAATCCTAATGACTTTATCAAGCGGTTCCCATCCCAAACACCATTATGGTATGGTTACTTTGCTTCTCGCAGGCCCCTTTTCCTTCTAGATAAAGAAGTTAGCTTTGCCAACTCACTGACATTTGCAGGAGATGGCAAGATGGCTTTGGCCGCCTCCACAACAATTTCGAGTTCCAATCCCCTGCCGATTTCCATGGAGATAATCTCAAGTTGCAGCTTGATCAAACTAGTGCACTTATCAACAGGTCACCCCCTCCGCCAGTTCTTAGCTCATCGGCCGATAAACTCCCTTCACGAAAACCCTCTGCAGAAGGTCGAATTTTTTCAAATCCTACGAGCTGCGGAGTCGTGATACCCAGTGAAGCAGGCTCATCTGCAGGCTTAGCCATGCAAACGCCTCAGAGTATACCGACCATAACGGCAGTTTGGTCATCCGATCGTGATATTGGATGCTACGAGCCCCCTGAGATTAGCCAGGAAGAAAGAGACCTTCAACAAGACATTTTCTCTCGTGCTTCGGTAAGATTAGACACCAACATGTAACGAATGGCATAAATTGGTCTAATTAGGTCTATCACAGCGATACAAGACTCGTCCGATATACCCTAGTAGCGAGAGACAGTGGCGGGTTATCAATGCAGGGAAAGAGATTCCAATCTTAATACGACCGGAAACTCAAAATATATCGTCGTCGTCGGAAGTGCCTTGCACCCAGATTTCATCAGCAGCCTCTACATGGCACGAACTACCATCGATTTGTCCAATGAGTCCTGTCATAAAGACCATAGAGAACTTTGATGCGCTGGATTACTCTGCGCAAGAGTATGCCGCTCAGAGCCTGGCTAGCAGAGGCTATGTTTACAAATCGACAGAGCATCATGATCCCTGCAGCGTTACAGAAACAAATCAAATCAAATCAGAAGACCAATCAATAGGCACGCCCGACGCTAGTCAGAGGTTAAGCAAGATTAAAAAGCTCTCGTCATCGCCCTCAACAGACGTCAAAAAGAACTATGCTAAGCCATCAGAGGATCCAGATGAGGTTTCCAAAAGTAACGCAAAGCACCTTGGAGAACACAAATACATGATGGAGTGGCTCATGTCGACGAAGGATGAATCTGTCAATCAGTCCCCATTGCTGTCGATTCTGCCCCCCAGCTCTGATTCCTCCAATCTTGCGGATATGCCTCCAGACTTAGTTCCAGAGAAAGCTTCAAGCAAGCCAAGAGCTCTCATCATGGAGCTATTTCAGGCTCTGAGCTACCAGAATGATGACCCCAGTTTCGATGAGCCTTCAGCAGTTGAGAGTCCTATGCAGAGCACATGCTCTTCGACACCTCTTACCGATGGATCTAGAACGGATGCTTCCCCAAAGAGCGGGACGACTACTAGTGCCCTTAGAGTCGAAAGAAACTCCAAGCGCTCCCCCCCAACAAGGTCTGGATCGTCTCAAGAAGATAATGGAGATGAGCCTTCACGGAAGCAGCCTCGTCAAGAGCAGAATCCATCAAATTCAGACGTCATGGCGGCTTTGCAAGGTCGTATGCAGATGCCTTGCCCTGTGCAACAACCGCAAAAATGCCAAGGTACTAATGCGACAATTTCGGAGCTCCTGAGATCACTTGAAGTAAGACATCGCATCGTCATTTGTAAAGACTGCTGTACGCAGGTCCATGTCCCAGAGGACGACAGAAAGCCAGAGAATGTGCGGAAGCGGCATAAATCGGAGACTTGTGAGCCTCGGTGCATTGGCACCACCTGTTCTGGTATTCCCAGCGATGAAATGCCACATCACCGCCGGACCGAATTCTGTCCCTCGTGGCAATCACTTCCAAATGAGGTCAGATGGTCTTTCATCTGGAGTGTCATCAACCCAGGACAGGACTCGCCGGAACCAGGCTTCTACACTGGTGTTGGTTTTGAGCATAATACAACACGACGACCACGTAAGCAGCAATCGCGCTCACGAGGTACCGACATTTGCAATGCTCTGCTACGAGATCTGGATGAGAGAGACAGACAACGAAGCGCTTTAGAAAACGAGTTGAAGTCTGCCAACGACAAGATTGCTCAGCAAGAAGAGAAACACGACAAAAGAATAAGCAGCCTCGAGAACATCATCGAGACTTTGCTCGAGCGGCTTGTCGAGAACAATATCAAGGTTCCTAACTCACTCCAGAAGCGACTGCAAGACGAATGTCCAGATGTTTTCTGCGAACCGGTTGTGCAACTGAGGTCCAGACATTGGCAAGCACCTCCAACCCCAACTTCAATCCCCAAAAGTGGAACTAGAGAAGTGAATTTGAAACCGCCCTCAACAGCCAGTTACCCCCAGCACGAACCTAGTGACTCTCGACAACATGAGTCAAGCGCTATGATGCCTCAGCCTCCTCGGTTCTCGGAGAATGGATCTGGGGACGTTCCGTCTTCACAGTTGGATATTGGTAAGACCCTACCAATAATGGCATAACTCACACTCTAACACAGTCACTTCTTGTGATTCAAGATTTTAGCACGGAATTATTTACAAACTTTGACTACACAAACGGGACCTCGATCGATTTCAACCAACCGCTGCCGGATATAAGCTAGCATGGCATTCGGTACCTGGATATACAATGAACTCATTATTATACAAACTATCTAGGTGGCTCATAACGCTTATAAGACCATAGTAATGGAAGTAAAAATAGCCACAATAGTACTAGCAAAGCCAAAAGACAGCCTGTCAGCTCTACTCTGATATCCAATATTCCTTGAATCGTTCCCAAAACCCACTGTACGCAACCACACAGGCTTAGAATCATTGAGGCTGAGTAGATCTGAGTGGTATGCATCCAAAGCCCCAGAGAAGCGAACCTGCATAAAGCCATGGGCACCGGGTTCACCTATCATTGGCGTTGACCCATAAGTTGCGTTGGGCCATACAAAAGGCCGCGAAGTAAAGACGGCATCGAGAGTCAGATTTGCTGTCTTATCGTCGAACTGGACACTGACATTGGGGTATCGGAAGTCATCCCAGCCTTCAATATTCCACCACATGTCGTCCATCACGCTGACGTCGTAATCTCCCCTAAGATAAGTGGTATTGCATACTGGCATAGTGATATTGAGTCTGCCCGATGCTGAGTCATGTCCCGGATTGTCGTGTTCGATCGTCGCACTAAGATTGTAAGCTCCAGATTTGGTCTGGGAAGTCGTGAAGTTGAAGATATCAGGACCTGCCCCGTCTTTAGGTTCCCAGAATCCATTGGGGGTTGGGCTGGCTTAAGGTTAGCTATGAAAAGATTACAGTGTTGATGGTGAACTGACTCAACAGAGAAGATGGGGAATTCAAGAATTGGATCGCGACGCATAAAATCAGCACCTAGAGAAGATACATTGAAAGGTGATACCGATTGCGGTATCAGCGTAAGCCAAAAGATGACGGAGTTACTCCCAGCATTCCATCGCCCCCGCTCAAGGATACTCAGAATGGCGTCGTATTTAACAGTGTGCGTGTAGTTTTTCAGCTTAGAACACAGATTGTCTTTTTCTGGTAGACCGGGAAGGGAGAGGGTATAATTCCAGACATCTCCAAAAACAGGTTTCAGCTCTACCTCTGCCGTCGCGTTGTAATACCTACGTAATGCGAGCGAGACTGTTTAGTCGGGTTATCAATCTTCTTCTGTTCAGTGGAAAACTCACGAGCCAACCCAGCCATAGAAATTACCGAGGCCTGTGACGTTGCGTGGACGATAATTAGTCGAAGGGTCATATTTTTCGTCGTCTTTCGCGAGGCATAGACTCAGAAGACAGAATAGTACTGTGTACAGCTGCGCTATTCGATTGAAGCCTAACATCGTAGCTCATAGGCTCTGCTCAACAACAAAGGTACGTATGACAAGCTTGCAATGGGGGGGGGCAGGAACCATGCGATTTGTATCACCAACACGTCCGTGTTATATGCGCCAAAGTGGTACGGTTAATTTCGCTTAGCCTACCTCGTGAGAAATTCTGTGGGCTTTCGCCTGAATGTTGCAACCAAACAGATGCCAAGCGATCAGAAATCCACTTTACGGTCCAGCAGCCGGCTTGGCTCTTTGGCACAACTCACATAAATCATATGAGAATACTCTGTGCTGGCCCTGGGTTTATGTGTAGGAAACTGGGTATAGATGCTTGTTGGTGGCATATCATAGATGGAAGATTAAAAGTATCCAGATTCTTGTATTCCTGAGACCACTTGAATCATGGGAAGCAGATGCTATAGTTACTGTATCCCTTAGGATCCGGTAAGGCACCACTAAGGTATTTTATGGGGACCCTATCCAATTAAACAGCCAATATCAACAGTACCTTTTAATACTAGCAGTTTAAGCTGAGATTAAAGTACCTTGTATAATACAATTTGGAGATCAGGACCTTAAGGCTGGTATTTGTGGCGTAAAGATCAGCAGCCAATCAATACCGGAGCAAACCCCACAAAAGTATACTTCTTACTTAACCAGCTTAGTGAGGACCAATCAGGCATTGACAGGTATGATCAACAAACCATGCGCTTTAATTGGTTACATTTAAAGATGTTAGTGGGTCCAAAAGCTAGAATAATGAGATGAGGGGCAGCTGAAAATTAGCATCATCAACCCTGCACAATCATCTCAAACCTCTTTGAGCAGCATCTTGTTGCTTCCCCATTTTGACCCGCAATACACAATCACAATCCTCCATCAAAATGACTGTCGATCTTGACCATGACGTATCCAATCTCATGATGAGTACGTTTAACGGCATCTTAACTGACCGGTTTGGCATAGAAAGGAATCCACCCCGCTCTCTTCTTCTCGACACAGTCATGCAAGGCCGACCAAGAGCTTCCAGCTGCAGGCTCCTTCAGCTCCCCGCCGCGATTCTAGCTGATATCGTGGACTTGTTAAGTGACGATAAGCCAAGCCTAGCCTCTCTTGCGCTCGTCAACAGTGATTGCCAGCAACTGGCACGCTGCTGCCAATTCGCCGAAGTGCACTTCGATTACAGTAAAGAAGCACAGTATCTCTTTATGGCGCTTACATCGAACATATTAGAGCCTTCTGAAAGACCTACTATTGGTGCATGTATTCGTCGGGTTACCTTTGCATCTGATATGCAAAATGTTGCAGCGATGCATCCAGATCTTTTTGAGCCAATTCCCGGTGAAGATGCAGCACCAGTCACTCAAGACGAACGAGAGGTGCTCCGCAAGGAAGCCAATAGCCATTATGAGATGATGCGAAATGCTTCAGTCCTGGCTATCGCTGCAATGCCAAATCTTGAGACTCTGATTTGGAGAGATCGGTATTCTCTGGATGAGGAATTTTTCCCCTTCATAACTCGTTCCAAAGCCCAACATGTCGTGTTAAATAGGCCAGCAATTGACGAACCCTGGTCTCTAACGTCGCCTGTAATGCCTTCAACATGGCCCATCACGTCATTGAATCTTAACATTGATCTGGGTGTTAAAGATCGAGCCGGCCTTTACGAGGCAAGTACTGTGCACCCGCTCACAGGCTTCTTTTCGTCTTTATTCCAGATGTGCTCGCCAACTCTTGAGTCTCTTTTTTGGTTTTTTCTTGATACTCGCGGCCTAGAGAAATTTCCCGTCTCAATCGGAAGGACAGGCATCTCATTCCCCCGACTGAAACACTTGCAGCTGGAGCTGTTCAAACTGGACAGCGCTGCTATTTCCTCCTTTCTTGCTGCGCCTCTCAAGTCTCTTGAGTTATCAGAATATCTATTGGCTGATCCTGAAACTCTACCTTGTGAACCTTTCCGAGACCTTGAGGGTATCGCCGTTCCTCGTCTGCCGCGAGGGGCCCTAGCTTGTGAACGCGTTGCCAATTTCATCGCTCAGCACAACGGAATTCACAAACTTTACCTTCATGAGGCTGATACGGCTCTCGGGGACAATGCACATCTCGACAGTTGTATTATCCCTGTGCTCAACGGCCTCGATTTCAGTAGCCTCAGATCTTTATCTTTGGCATGGGGAGGAGGATCTCCTCAAGAGGCTCGCAAACTTGATATTCCTGAGGCCTCCCTGGAAGTAATTGGGCGGATTACTTCTCTAGAGCAACTAAGCCTTTGTGCTGGACTCCGGTTTGGATGGCGACATCAGTGGATTGTCGATCATGACAAACTTCGTCGTCATCTAGGCCAACTCAAAGAACTGAAAAAGCTGGCACTGTTCCGGGATACATATTCCCTTTCTATTCCAGCCGATGCTGATCGATACTATACGTTTCGCTTTGCAGGACTGAAGGAGGAGCAGGATGCAGAAGCGCGACCAGACCTCGATCAAGACCAAGACATTGATTCTGAGGATGGAGAGGATGAAAACATGTTTGAGCCTCTCAGTGAGATATGGGAGAGAGCTCATCGTAATCGTATGCTTGATCAAGCTGAGAAGTATGTAAAAATCTTTCCTCAGCTTGAGTGGGTGTTTTTTGGACAGCGACCGATGGGATTCAAGAAGACACTTGAGGGACAGACCCAAATTGTAAGAGCAGTGCCTTTGACAAAGGGGAGGGATGAGTGTCGCACATATCTAGAGACACTGTTTAGACGGTTTTCCCCACATTGGCTGTAACCTTGTTATCACTCTGTGGCTTTGATATATAATAGATTGTTATGGACTATACTACACTGTATCTGTTACTCAGGGATCTGATTACAGATTACTGAGAATATCAGTAAGCAACTAAGCCGGAGGGAGTGTTTCTTCTGCCTTCTTAGCATTTCTCAAGCGTCGGGCCTTGAGGAGCTTGGCGAATGATTTCTCGAAATCATCACTCTTGAACGCCTCTCGCAATATATCTTCAATGTCATCAAGGTCTTGTCTCGTATCCATCCCCTTCCCAGAGACAAAATTGTCCTCTTCCTCATATCACCCTTTGGAGCAAGAGACCCGGATGCAGAATACTTAGTGCTGGCCTTGTTTCTTTCCCTCCAAGTCTTCGGCAATACCAGGAAGAGAGGATGGGGACTTGGGAACGCTGATATCAGTCAGTATCTTTGTAAATTTAGGAGCGGGCCTGACGATTGGTTTGCATAGCGTCTCTATTGCCAATTCAGCATTTCGCATACGTTTGGCTTCAGCGAACGATCTCGCTAGAGCCTTCGTCATTGGCTTTTTGCCCCGGGCAGTAGAAGACCGAGAGGCGTTTTCCAAGTTAGCAGGCCTGGTGAAACATGACATATCAAACTCGTTTCCCTTTTTGCACGTCATTTTGCTGGCTTCAGGCACGGTATCTCCGTCACCTGAAGAAGCCAATCTTGCCATTGTGGCCTCCAGTCTGCTAAGACGTTCCTTGATCCCATCTGCCTCTCCACGAGAGACCGTGTTATCAAGGCGCTTCTTAATATCGTGAACCTCTTCGCGGAGGACCATGGTTTTCAGGCGCCTTTTGATCTTCTCTACCTCTTGACGAGTTACATCGTTCTTAAGCTGCTGTTTGATCTGATCCAGCTCGTCGCGAGAGATGGTGTTATCGAGGCGATCTTTCATCTTCATGACCTCTCTGTGCGAAAGCGCGTTGGAAAGGCGATTGATAACCCCTCCATCAATAGCTGATGCGTCCCGTGAGGGTCCTGGAGCTATGGGAGTGCTGGGCTCGCTTTCGCTCCACATGGACCAGCTCGTCGACACTGGGCTGTCGGGAGTCTCTCTTTCTCGGTACGACATGATGAATAAGTGCTGGTCCAAATTGTAGCTCTCGCTGATTGCGTATGATGTTGTATAGGCGATGGTGTCTGGCAATTGTGAAGTAGCAAACAAGTCGATAAGTGATTCCGAGCTGAGAGAGATGTTTATTGGTGAGAAACTGAGGGAGGTCGATTTATACAGAGGATCTATTTTCACTGTTCACTTTGAAGATATCATCATCATACTGTCCAGAGTTTATGTTCATTCTGTCACTACATGAATCGCCAAACACTTATAACTGTCTCATTGTTCAGGAAACAGCCTAATAATCCTCCTCGTTTTCAGCTGTGCTCTATTAGAACTACGTTTCTAGACATTCCAAGTGACATTACAAAGGAACATATGAGCATCCATGTACTCCATCACCAAAGGACAATGGCTCCTTTTATCTTTCCTTAGCTGCCTTATCGTAAGAGAAGAAATGGTGATAAGTCTAAGTTCATAAGAGCCTCAATCATTAGGAAATTGATCATGATAAACAATTCCGAGCATGGAACTATCCTTTCCACTATTTCAGTGACTATCTACTAAGATTCATCCGCGAATACCGCTCAGCATGCTGCAAAAACTCCATAGAAGCAGTCCGCAAATGAGTAAGTCGGCTATACTGAGCATCAAACCCTTCCATGATTGAAATCGCATGTCGCGCCGCCCTAAAACCAGAAACCTGCTGTCCATCAAGAGTGTTAAGGTAGCCATGAATTACTGAGAGGTTTGGGTCAATACGCTCCCGCTTCCCATCTAGCACGTGCATAAGTTGTTCCATTTCTGATATTTTCACTGATATCGCATAGCTGAGTTGATTTATCTCATTTCCAATAGGTGTATGGGGTCCTACCCCGCGAGAAAGGCTTTGGAGTGAAGACACCATGCTACTTAGGCGTCTGAGCCATAGCCTGAATTGTTCGGATTGCTGCGTGAAGGTAGTGTAGCGGTCCAAGGAAGCATGTAGTTGCGCTTTGGTCCCAGGAATTGCAATCATAACATCCATAGTTGATATTGTATATATTGAGCGAGCGTTGTTATTCTAATGGTTAGATATTACTTGCAAGGTCTGTTCAGGTTTAATGGAAGAAATGGAGGCAATTGCAAGACTTTATACTTCAAACCTGGGAGCGGAAGCTACGAAGAGATCTGCTATTCATGGTTATATATAGGCTCATCATAAAGATCGCAAGTAGTTGCAATTCACAGAGAGTGGTTAGTGCTGGTGACTATTCAAGGCAATGTACGGTTTGATGAAGGGGATGTTGACACCAAGTTGATGACGAAGAAAGATCGTAGGCTCTCAAGCTGTTCACTGTGCGTCATGAACTCAGCAATTCGCGCCGTATTATGCATACATCCCTGATTCATTGTGGTGTTGGCGATGTGTATTTATTGCCTTGCTAAACAGCATTCTACACTTAAAAACTCTATTTGCACCTTTACTGAACTCTCTTCACCGTTGAAGCTGAATAAGGCTGAGGTTTTAGGAAGCTCCAGGGCTCAACATAAAAGTCAAGAACGCAACACAGTGCATGGACAACTAGTATGAATTCCGGATACAGGCAGCCGAGCTGCCTTCGGCCTCTCAACCGGCCCTTGCTTGACTGTATTCGCACTAGAGAGAGACGTCACCTGCTTTTCAGGAATACGCACTTGTTGCAAAGTCAAAACCTAATCTAAGACAAGTCGCTATATTAATAGAATTTTAATTTTCGCTAATACCAGAGCCTGACTCCACCTCCACAGTGAGGATGCCTCAGCATGTCTGCTAGCATTCCGTGCCTTGCGTAAAGTAATTAAAAATGAATTCCTACTGTTTTTTTCTTTCAGTAAAGTTGTTCGACCTAACAGGTCATTTCTACAGGAATTTCTCTCTGTATATTTTAGATATGACAACCTCGTCTTGGCCACACACATCGCTCTGCAATCATGTCATGTCAGCGGACTATAATCAGTGGTTAAGAAGCTGGAAAGCCAACTTACTCCTAGTCTGTCTGGGCACTTATGTGGTATCCATTTGTCAAATTTCCCATCGCTTTCAATGCATCCCCAGTCACAGTTGCAGCCAAAGACGTTGCATAGCGTTCCACTGATGCCATAAGGCGTGATATTGGTGCATCCTGCCATTTGTGCATCTTGTATCGCAGCCGCTCGATTGTGACAAGCTTTAATTTCTTCGGGTGTCTTGATATACCGGGCAGATACTAAGCTTGCCGCGCAGGCCATAAGGACCGTGATGAATATCATTATGTTGAGGACGGAAGGGTTGCAAGGAGGTTTGTAAGTCACGGTCGAAGGAGTATATTAAGGTGGAAAGGCCAACGCCAGTGGATGGAGAGACGGTGCCTACATATAAACACTCTGGGGAGGGTAATTTATTAACATAACGTAAACTTCATTTAAAAGCAAGACATGTTTGAGGCCCAACTAATCTTCTGCAACCTGCCGGTGATATTGCGAGCGTGACAGTGGCTTTTACATTCTTAACTTGAAGTGGCGTTATGCCAAGGGAGAACTGTCTCAGAGCACTTTACGCAATGTCATCGATTGAGAGTCACTCTTCAAATTGAATTATGTGTTCTTTCAGAGAATCACCAATATAATTGGTTGATCTGGAAAATGAGACTATCCGGAGTCCTAGCTGTTGAAAAATAAATTAAAAAAAAAAATTAAAAAAAAGCGATGGCATGCTAGAGGCTGTTGGGTTTTATATCTCAATCGTGGCAGACAGCTTAAAGTTGTTCTTTTCTTGGTCTGTGTAGACTATAACTTTATTCAACTGGTAAATGTTGTTCCGCTCAATGCAAATGGCAGATAAATTGGTTCAGCTTAACACCCAGGTTAATTGTGGCTATCAACTATCAGGGTTGGCAACTGTTGAGATGTGAATTGTATGTTGATTGAAGAAAAAGAAGAATTAACTGGACATGACAGGAGATGATGACTACGCACATGATGAATCACGAGATCGGATAAATGTTAATACTGACTTTCGATAACAACTACGTTTTGTAAAACCAAAGCTCCTCCAGCTACCCTATAAAGAATGGTACAATTATTGAGGCAGCTATAAAGCTGTACAGGAATACTTGCGTTTATAAGCTAGACGAATGAAATGAATAACAGAGTATAGTAGAGAAATTTGTAATGTTTATATACCCCTTTAATTGCACTGCTTTTGCAGGCATTAAATTATATACGTTCTGGAAAACCTTTGGGGAATTTGTTGTATGTCACTGATCAGTCTTGACTTGCCGAATTACCCCGCTTTTCATTCATTAGTGCGGCACCTTTAAAGTTTCCGAGCTTCAGTCAATGTTTCCGGCGTTCCGATAAAGATTATTTATAAGCATAAAGATACAGACAGTAGCTAATCCTTAGAAGTCAACACCCGGTTAAGCCGAGTAAACCAGTCAATTGATAAGAAGATAGATACTGATAGTCAAGAGATACCATTCAGCTTGTGTGATTTTAATTACGAGACAGAAACAGTCTATCGTGAGTCAAGATTAGAACTGCACACAATCACTCGCCCAGACCGGGCTAAGCGCAAGTAGCTTAGCATCATCAGATCCTACAGTTAAGTCACTATCCAGAAAACAGGCGGAGATAGCAATAAACTCAATTCAGTTATGTCACTGTATCCACGAGTCAGTGGCCGGGGGGTTTTCTAGTTGTAACCTACACTACGGTTGTTTCTATTACCTACTCAATCTACAGCATGCATTTCGGCATCTTGCCTTTCCGTAACTATAATTAGAGGAGTTCCAGAAAACAAACTGCAGTTTGTCACGATCGTACGTTCTGACTTTAGTGTCGGGGCTGTAGTGATCGGGAGAAATGGAGGCTATTATGGAGCAATATCGTCGCCTTCAGATCCCCTGCTTTTTTTCTGCAGCGTTTACTGGTCACTTGATGACATTACCCCTCGGCCTCGGTTAGAAAGTGGCTTTTTAACGGTTCCTTTTATGAAGTAACCATATCTGATGGACATATCATTTGTTTTATTGCAGCTCGCATCATGACTTGTTGTCCCACCTCCCTGGTCCCGGTCTCGGGTGACATGCGGGGTCCGAACCCGTAGTGGACAAATGAGAGCTGAGTTGAATACGGTATAGCCAATAGAAGCATTGGAGACCTGATCCTCTTGGGCTCCATAATGAAGATCGTTTGTGTGGGGTCGGAACATTCAATACTCTCGGTAGCGAAGGGAGCTATAATGAATTCCATTCAAGCTTAAGATAACACGATATGCCATGCGGTATATTACCGTTAATACCGTAGTCTTTCAGTTCTAGAATGATAAGATCTGTATTTTTTTACCAAGGATATCGCAATCGTGTCCAATCAGAGGGAGAAATGACCTTGATTGTTTCTCCTTGCTTATCTCCCAATATTAGTTCCGAGTAGTTCCGGGTTCCGATCCCTCACTAATGGAATCCACCGGGGAAAAAGGCCCGGCCGGATCAGTACACGCAGAACCGACCAGCCAGGTCCAACGTAGTATTGATCATTGAACATCTACCGTTAGCCATGCATGTGTTTTGAAACGCCAATTATTCCCACAATAAACTCAAACCCTCGCCTAGCGATCCGGAAGATAAGACTCCCGATGCATTGAATCATGAGTGGCCCGATATATCGGTTATCTTTGTCTGTATCTGGTCGTCAATTGCAACATACCTCAGCCGGATTGCAACCTTGTTGGACCGGCGGGTACCTACAAATTTCGCGAAAAAAACGTGGCTTGCTACATTATGCGGGTGGCACTTCTATCTTGAGATATGAGGTATATGCACGAGAGCCTTGTCAGCATGAACCTTATCATCTATCATATAGAACGTGGGGACTAGTTTTTGGACCCTTGTCAACATCTCTGCCAATTGAAGTAGGAACTTTGGGATTAAACCTCTTTTGATAGTGTCTACGCTCTAAGAAAGGGTTTTCTTTAACTGATCTAGTACTCAGATCATGTCTTATCTCATGATAGGTAGCGTGGGGATATCCCCATCGACATGTTATTGGCAGCGATTGCACGAGTCAAGATATAACTCTTAGATCTGTATATCTCTATATAAGTCACAGTTCTTGCCTGTTAATGTTGTGCTTGATGTGTTGAGATCAGCCCGTACTCCTTGGTCGATTCGCACTCAGACAATCAACGGACAACAAGATGCGTTTCTCAAACTTCTTTATCTCGGCTTCTCTAGGCCATCTGGTTCTCGGCGCCGCCTTCTCTACTGGAAGGCTAGAGACCCGAAAACAAGACCCTGGAACTGGAACTGTTTGTTCTTCAGAGCAGCCGTCTACGAATGCTCCTCACAAGAACTTCTGGGGTGGTCTGTCTAAGAAAGAAACTGCTGATGTGCTTGTTCTGCTGCATAGCAATGCAACAGGTTTCAATCTGACCACTGCAAAGGATGCAGGAAGGTATGTTCTGTGTCCCGTCCCGCCTGTCCATGAAAGTAGCTAACAGTTAATAACAGCCGAGACAACAAGATGTAAGTCTCGCTCTACGAGATTTAATCTTACTGACCTGACTGACAACGGTTCCAGTGTGTCGGTTGAGCTTATGATGCCCAACAAAACCGATGTCCTCCCATTCTTATCCAATAGCTCAGGTAGCCCAGAACGTTACGCCTTGGCTACAGTTATGTTTGGGGCACCTGAAACTGCTTATATCCAAGATTTCAAAGTTGGCCCGTTGCCGATTACCGATGCCTCGTATGTCATGCCCTACACATACACAAACACAAAATCAGGCGACGGTAAGATCACAGTTGTCAATCCTGACGCTGAGGACTATGGCAACTTCAATCTCGAAATAATGAAGGGGGCAGAGGACGTAACCAAACGGCTGTGGAATCTGGTGAGTTCTGTCATTTAGAATATATTATTCAATAATCTAACAAGAAAAAAAAAAAGACCGTCGATGATGGACTTCAGATCCCTTTGGCTTTCGCAGCTCCGCTCACAGTTACAGACGACAAGGTCATCATGTGGCAGGGTTTCAACGCACCTGTCACGAGCATCTACGATACCATCTCACTGCTTCCATTGGGTCTGTACTTGAGAACCGATATCACAGGCCGTGATCCCAGCAAGTGGAAAGTGACAGGTTGGGTGTACAACAATGAGTTTTACAAAGATCTCGACGAGTTCCGCAAGGTTATTGCCGAACCCGATTTCAAGCCACTGGGAGCGAATCTTGATCAGCCTTGGGCTCATACTAACAAGCATGGTGATACTCTTCCTCTAGATGATAGTCCTCCTCCTGCTTCTATTCAACCTGGCAAGGCGCGGTTTGCTGTTGATGAGGAGGAGAGTTATGTCACTTGGAGTGAGTTTACTCAAAATTCGATCAGCTGTGATACATTGCTAATGGACTTTGTCAGTGGACTTTTCTTTCTATGTCAGTATTACACGAGATAATGGCCTGCGACTTTACGACATCCGTTATAAGGGCAAGAGGATTATGTACGAGGTAGGTATTTCTTTACGTCAAAATTTACGTGGCTCAACTAATTCTGTTTAGCTTGGACTGGATGAGGCCATTGCACATTATGCGTAGGTTGATTGAACACTCGCTTTACGCTATGTTGCTAACATCATGTACAGTGGCATCGACCCCGTGCAATCTGGAATCTGTTACTTTGACAGCATGAATGGATTTGGGCCCACTATGATCTCTCTCGTCAAAGGTAGGATTGAACATGGCCCAGAAGACGCAAAGGCTGACATAACTAGGCTACGACTGTCCTACATACTCGCACTATGTCAACGTCACCACAACCACAGGCGAGACAACATTCACCCAGAAGGACGGCCTCTGCATGTTCGAGATCGACAAGGGCTTCCCTATCCAACGACACTCATGGGCCAATCACACCACCGTAACAAAGAACATCGCCTTCAACATCCGTGCCATCTACACCATTGGAAACTACGACTACATGACGACTTACCAATTCCACTTGGACGGTTCCATCGAAGTTGCTGTCCGAGCATCAGGCTATATCTCATCAGCTTTCTATGCTCAGAATGAAGATTACGGTTTCAAGATCCATGACAGTCTTTCTGGATCGTTGCATGATCATGTCATTACTTTCAAGGCTGATTTCGACATCTTGGGAGAGAAGAACTCTTTCCAAAAAGTTGCCATTGAGCCGACAACTGAGACGTAAGTATTCTACTCATTCGGATTTACTGCAGCTTGCTGACAACTTTGAATAGGTACAAGTGGTCTGAAGGCAAGCCGATTAAGACTATGAAGGCGGTCAAGAGCTTCATTGAGAATGAAGACGATGCTAAAATCAACTGGTCACCCAATGGCGGAGCCATGTATGCCGTGGTCAACAAAGACAAGAAGAATCCCTACGGCGAATATCCAGGCTACAGGATCGTACCAGGTCAGTACCCGAGCACTTTGTAGATGTAGCATCCCGATTGACTGACATTCATAGCGTCTGGCGTGGCATATCTCACGGTTCAGGACTCCAACGTTACGCAGAACTCTGGCCACCACACAACGCATCATCTCTATGTCACTCGACAAAAGGACAACGAGACGTACGCCACTGGAGCGTACAATTCACTTACTCCTGAAGACCCGCAGATTGACTTTGACAAGTACTTCAACAGCGAGTCGCTTGACCAAGAAGACATGTAAGTTCTTCCCTAGTGGCATGTATGAAATTACAGCTGACTGGTACAGTGTCGTTTGGTTCAACCTCGGAATGCACCATATGCCTCATACAGGCGATATTCCCAACACCGTCTTCTCAACTGCACACTCAGCCATGACTATTGAGCCGTTGAACTATCTCCTCGGTGATCCCTCGCAGGCTAGTTCGCAGCAGGTTCTGATCAAGACCACGGATGGCAAGCCTGAGATTACTACTTATGGCGCTAAGAACGCAACGTGTCCTATTGATCTGGTATGTTTTTTGTCGTTTGTGTAGTGTGCAGCGCTAATATGACATTATAGGCGCAGCTTCACCCGGATCTGTCAAGCTATTCTAATAGCATCAGCGTTCTCAAGTACCCCTACGATGGATCAAAGCCGGATCGTATTGGTTAAGATGCTTTTGTAGTGTTGGACAAACAAGAGTGGGATTCCTGGATCTCTTGTAAGGGATTTTGTGTATTGCAGCTTGTGCGGCTACTCCTGTACTTTTACGTCGTGTCACTGCATGGAGGTACGGGTTAAACGCATAGGTACTTTCAATTGGTTAGCAATCGCAATATTTTCTTAGAAGGATTTACTGCTCTTATCTCTACTTGCTCAATTGAAGCTAGCTTTGATGCCAAGATGCAACCTTATCAAAAGAATGCTAAATGAGGAGAAGATCTGCTGTAGCATTGTAGCGAGAAGTAAACTTATGTAATAGAAAAAATCGGCAATACTAATCCGATATCTTGGTTATGAAAATACCTATCAACATCCTAGTATACAACATAAGTAACCGACTCCGACTATCCACAGAGAGATGTTTTGATAGGGCTTAAACCCAAACTTAAACCTAACTCCGACTATCCATCTATGCTTTAAGAATTAGAGCTCCGCTTCGTAGCTTCACGGATTTCTTGAAGCCTTCCTACAGTTTGATACAGATCCTATTGCCTGCTATGCGGTTCACGGCGCTACTAAGCCTGACTATCCCAGTGGTGGCAGAGCTTCTCCGCCCCAATGGTATATCCTTGAGCCTGAACGGAATTAACTATTTCGTGTCACCGTCGCCTCAAGAAAAGTTACCAGCCAGCCTCATTCCCGATATCGCCGCACATTCTTTTGCATTTATGCCCGTTACCATCGTCGGCAATAATACCGCTCAAGATGATCTCTCTACACTCTTCTCAAGCTGGGCGCAAAAGGACGACGTTTGGCAACCTGGCTTTTCCGAAATGGTATTTTTAATAAACACTACTGGTTGCGAATCCACAACGACTACCTTCTATGCTGGTTTTCAATCAGTCATTTCTTGCTGGGACAAAGCTCCTAAAATTCCCTCAGGGCCCTATTTCTTGGATACGCATAGAGGGGGTTTACATCAAGTGTATCGGCTCTATGATGACTTCTCCGGTAGCTTTCTGGAATCTCTTCTCCAGTCTCCCGACGGAACCTTTCAAACTCTCTCCGCACACGCGTCCGGCAGCAGTTCTCTTACTATAGGTGTTCCGTCGCGCTTATACTTCTCTCGCACACAGGAGAAGCCGTTAGCAGGTATTAGAGTTGGAGTCAAAGATCTCTACGACCTCAATGGAGTGAAAAGCTCTCGGGGCAATCGTGCTTGGTACAACCTATATCCAGCGGCGAACAAAACAGCGCCAGCTATTCAGAATCTGATTGATGCTGGAGCCGTTATCGTCGGGACCCAGAAGCTCTCCCAATTTGCAAATGGAGAGAATCCAACGGCAGATTGGGTTTCGTATCTTGCCCCGTTCAACCCACGCGGAGACGGCTACCAGGGCCCATCCTCGTCATCATCAGGTGCGGGGGCATCTATAGCATCTTATCCATGGCTGGATCTTGCTGTTGGAAGTGACACAGGAGGTTCTATACGTGGACCTGCCGGCGTCACAGGAGTTTTTGGAAACAGGCCTACTCACAACCTTGTCAGTCTAGACAATGTGATGCCTCTTTCACCCAAGATGGACACGGCGGGTTTCCTTGCTCGCGACCCAGATATCTGGGGAGCAGCGCAAACGGCCATGTATAAAGAGAATTACACCGTTTTCTCAAAAGAGACAGTCAAGTACCCGCGGACGATTTATACCGCGGGCTTTCCAGCCAACGATACCCCGCAGGGAGCAGTACTGCACCAATTTGCCAACGACCTTGCTGATTTTATTGGCACCAATGTTACCGAGTACAATATTAGTCAGCACTGGTCTTTAACAGGGCCAGAGTCCATTCGAGGTATTCCATTGACGGAATTACTGAACGTGACCTATGCTACTCTCATTACCAAGGAACAGATTGCTTTAGTCAAAGAGCCATTCTTTAGAGACTACGCTGGTATGTATGAATATGTCAAACGATGAATCCTATGACTAATTTCGGGAATCCCAGCCGCTCGTGATGGCCGCCTGCCTTACATAGATCCAGCACCCAGTGTGCGATGGGCATGGGGTGAAAGCCAGCCAGATTCGATGCTCGACGACGCCATTAAGAACAAAACAATCTTCATGGACTGGTTTAATCAGAACGTTCTTCGAAAGGACAAGGATCCTCAGAGATGTTCCTCTGGCATCTTGCTGCATGCCGAAAGCACTGGAAGTTTCGCCCGACGCGATATCTATCGCGACCCTCCTAATGTTCCTTTTGGCTGGTCCTTGGCCAGGATTTCCATCTTCAGCGAAGCACCGGATAGTGTTTATCCGCTTGGAGATGTGCCGGTTTTCAGCAATATCACTGGTCGCGAGGAGAGCTTGCCTGTTACTGTTGACATCATGGTGGCGCGAGGTTGCGATGGTCTCATACCAAGGCTGGCTCAAGATCTTGTTGGACTTGGCATATTGAAGATTCCAAAGACTGGCAGAAGCATGTTAGGAGGATCAGTTTTATTCTAATTACAAGTCGACTCGAGCAACGGGATAAAAATTAAAGAGTTGTATTATTCTGTAAGTTTATGCAATGCCGACATGACCCGATAGACAATAATGGAGAATACCATCTCGAAGGCTGAAATATCCCATCATTTAAATACATAGGGAATTAAGATCACAGACCCACGTAATCATCTCAAAACTCCACAACCAACCAGATCCATCGGCAAATTAAACCTATCATTTGCTACCAAATACGAAACCAAGGATCTAATCATTAGTGCATCGTATACGCCAAAGCTAGAACCCTGCTCTGGACCAGGTGCACGGTTTTAGTAGTTCTACCGAAATCTTGGGTCGATCAGTGGATGAAGACCCAGTGCTAAAGAATCTGGGCCGTGAGATCTGCTATGAAAAGAGGGGAGGTCTATCTCAAGACGATATATTGTATGTCACTAGTCCTCAGAGGATGAGATTTTAGTCAGGTCTGAATTAGTTCCGGGCCTTTCGTTCCGTAGCGCAGCCTATACGCTGAAAACAGCCATCTCAGCCCAAGGCACCCAAGATACCATGTTCTACAAAGTAACGCCGATCAAATCTGCCCATCTCCCGACGATTCGCGAACCCAACACACCCAACGGGTCACGTCTGTTCTCGCCGATCACCTCCGGTAACACACGTTCCCAAACATCGGGTTCCAAGATCGTCACGGCTGAACAGAGTCCGGGGGCAAGACGGAAGTCAAAGCGCAAACAAGGGGTTTTGCGAGATTGACTTCTCGGGAGGGACTAACGGAGTCTAGCGGAGTTTTGCATCTCCCCGGGGGAACTAATGTACCTAGAGTTTAGTTTAGTGTGAACTTTGTTGAAAAAGCTTCGAGATGGAAGGTCTGCCACGTTTTTTTGTGAAGGGAGAATGTTCTGAAACCAGCCATGCGAGATGTCATAGAATGATAGATTTTATAAAAATGATGCCACGTTTTGTGACAGTTGTTTCTAGGTCAATTCCGCGGCTTTTGCAGCCGTTGTTGAAGAGAATTTTCAGCCGCTGCACTAAACTGCCGGGGGTTAGACTCTATCGACATTGGCGAGTCATGAAGGATCCATTCTCATCGCGTCTCAATATTAGAACAAGGTCGACTCAACACCATGCACGCCGCCTTGTACATTGAATAATGAGTTTTTCTCGGCATCAAATCTGGTGTCAAGAACATCTGAGTCAAAGGCCGAGCTGAGTCGACACTGCATTATCAGATTGACAATATGGCTCAGCCCTCCTGACCAGAATCAATCGACTGATGAGCTCTAAAATCATCAATGATAACATTCATCAAGAGTCACACGTCGCTCAATTAATGCACACAATCCCTTCATCTTATCAACAACATCAAACGCTTCAACATGTACTATTCGTCAACTCAGATTGACTCGCCATCATCTCTCACAAGCCGCAATTCTTCGGATCGCGCCAAGTACATCATTGCTGCTACTCGGCATCTTCGGCATTTCGGCCGCCGAGATCCAAAACAATACTATACGCCTAACAATACTTTATCAAGTTAGACATCAATCTCACAAGCAGCACAGGGGGTCGTAGTTGACTCATGCTGAAAACAAGGCAAACAAGGCCATTACTAAACAAATGCTGGGTATACAGCGCCAGCGCATTAGCGCGTCTCAAGAAATTATAGCGCTCACAGGCTTATCGCAGCTGCATGTGAGCGTCGAATCAATAGCTTGAGCGAGAACTTGATTCATGTTACTTTTGAGTCTTGGCTGACTCGACCGTTGATGCGAACAGACATGGGAGATCTACAACGGGATATCGCAGATGGAATCTTGATCACTAATGACTGAAAAAATACCAAGCCGCTAAAAATCTATTCTAAAAAAAAAGAAAAAAAAGGGGGGGGCGAGAGGCTCCCCGTGATCTGCATCAATACTACGGAGTACACTCAGTTGGAGAAAGCTTAGCGGGGAACCACTGACTCGGTCAATTTCTCACCGACGAACTCAGGGGAGATGAATGGCAATTGGAGCCCAATGATGGATGGGCAAGGCGAGTGATTCGCATTGATTTGGGCTTGATAATAAGGATTTGGCCTGAAACAAGGGTATAAGCTTTTCGTATTACGCTCAGACTGTACGGGACCAAACAAACTCTTCCTGGTCTCTTCCATCATCTGGGGTACAGCAATATGTCTCACAGCATGACAGATCACCTCATCAATCAAGAGCCTACTACTAATTGCCTTTTGCAAACACTCTTGGCACGCGATATCACCATTGAACCCATTTACAATCATCATTTAGTAGGGTTATTAGAGCCATCTACTCTCATGATTCAGGGCACATCCATGAATATACTTTCTTAGCCGTTTGCCCATCTCATCTGGTCTCGACTCCTAGTCTAGCCTTACAAACTAGTCCAAGGCGACAGAAATACGAGACACCTTTTCGCCCACTCAGCATCGACTTTGATGAAACCTAATTACTCATTCCTTTATGTCCCCCGCCGGGTTCGGCATCTAACTAGTCTGGTCCGGTCTTTCACGCCGTTTTTCTTCAGCCCAAGCCACTCCGGCCTCCAATGGTGATCGGCAGTACCCTTAAAGAAACAGGGGCTTTTCACTAGCTAGTCAGTAAAAATATCGAGACTACTGCATCTGCTGCAGATTCTGCATGCCTGTTTTAAATCAAGACAAGATCCCGTCAAACCTTCTTTTCTTTCCACATTCCTTTTCCAGCTGTGTTTTCCGTTACAGCTGCTGCATCTCACTCTCTTTGTTTTTTTACTTTTCATACCTGACGTCAAGATGGGGAGAGGTTTCCTCGTTCCTGACAACTATGTCGACGATCTTCCCGACGAGACCGACATGAACGTCGCCTCTATCGCGTGGGGCTTGTCGTTGGGTATCACGCTCTTTAACGTGGCAAAGGCTATTCGACAGACGAGGTCGGCGTGGAATCGAAGGAAGAGAGTTACCAGTTATGTCGTGTTGATTTGGGCAGAGATTATTTCGAGTTTTATTCTGGGTGTTATGTGTTGGTTTTATCTAAGGGGTAATATTCAGCCGAGCATGCAGTTTTTCTTCTTCATCAGTAAGACAGCCTGTATCTCAGAGCATGGGAGGTTTGCTAACGGTTATAGTTGTCTGGTGGTCAACACAGGTCCAGTGCCTCATCCAAATCATCATCAACCGAGTCTCACTATTAATGGTTGTTCGATCCAATGGTACAAAGCTCAAATGGCTCTGTTTCCTTATTCTGTTCGCCGTCAACATCAGCGTCTTTTGCATCTGGGTCCCCGCCCGACTTCAGATTAGCGAGGCTTATATCCACTTGAACGACATCTGGGATCGATGCGAGAAGGTCATTTTCGCTATTATGGATGCTGTTCTCAACTTTTACTTCATCTATGTCGTCAAGAAGAGGCTTGTTGCGAATGGTCTGCAGAAGTATACTCGTCTGTATCAGATGAACATGTTTTTGTGTGGTATTTCTATTGCATTAGATGTACTCCTCATCTGCATGATGTCTCTGCCCAATGGCTTTGTGTAAGTCCAACACTATGGAAGAGTATCTTACCTATACTGACCTTCGCAGCTACATTCAATTCCATCCCCTCGTCTACCTCCTCAAGCTTCACATCGAGATGAACATGGCTGATCTTATCGGAAAGGTCGTCCGAGCCGGCAACAACAATAACCGTGGCGGTCACGACTACTCCTCTCGCTCCCGAACGACCGGAACATCGCGACCTCAGGGAACACGATTCGGTCAAACCCTTGCAAGCGCTCACCACCGAACACATATTGAGCTTGGAGAAGAAGACGAGTATGAGCTTAAGGAGCGTGAGAAGATTGAGGGTATCAAGAAGACTGTTGTCACGCAGATTGTGCATCAGGGTCAACAACAGGATGATGATGATTCTACCACTGAGGATCAGAATGATCGTGCTATCAGCGAGGCCAGCTCGACTAAAAATTTGCATCACCAGCGCAATTACAGCGCTGTATAGAACAATCACATAGAGGATTGATACACGAAAGGAATACCCAATAGAATTTTATATAGAATATTTTTTTAATGTGTAATGAATAGCCAAAGGCTTGTTGAACTTCATATCTGTCCACAGTTGGTGTTTCTTGAGTCCCCGATATGAGATTGCCAAGCGCAATCAAGCAGTATGAACTCATCTCATTGTACACGAGTGTTGTACGATACAAATAACCTGCTCGGTAAGGTTGCCGGTTGTCGATTCCAGCAAATGGCTACGCCCGGATCACTCACTCCGACCCCGCGGCAAAGAAACCGTAGGACCCGAAAAGTTAGGCGAAAGGTTCAAGCCACTTTATCTAAACAATAAATAAATAAATCGAGCTACTCTAGTCAAGACGTTACAGATTCTAGGGCAACCAGACTCTAATCTCACAGGGTCTACCCTCCATCATGGCTCTCACCGCGCGTTCCGTGATTTTAGCACCGAGCTAAAAGATCCAAGCTCATCTCTCCCCGGGCGAATCATTTTGGCGCTGCAAAGCCTCAAGAATAGTGAATGCTTATTGGTTGCGCTTTCAACGTACGCTGAATACGCTGAGATACGCTTTGGTGAGATGGCTTACATACGCTAGAGGGCGTGATTGGTCAGTTACGATAATTTGTCATCAACCTGAATGTTAAATATCGTAAAAGAGGTCATCACCAGTTGAGGCTATGCTAAAGGCATTGTCGCATACGCAGATTTGCGCTGGATTGCGGAAAGTTTTACGGGCAGACATAATACATATCTCAAGATGTTTTCGTATAAAGGTTGGAGATAGCATCATGTTCAGTCAACAAATTTCATCTCACAGTTTATCACATCAACAGTAGCACATACAACTTCTCTCATCTTCACCCAAGGGTTAACATCTCAAATACCTAATATCAACTTCATCACCAGTCAAAAAACAAAAATGGGCCTTTTCAAGACTACCGATCTTCGCGAGGAGTGTGAAAAGAGCGCTCGTATTCTCAAGAGCTTCGTCGGTACGTACCATTAATCCGTCCACCATTGCACCGTCTAACAAGAAACAGACAAGAAGAAGATCCCATCTAATGTCATCAGCAACGCAAAAGGTCTCGCAATCTTCACTGGTTTCCGAGCAGGCATGTATTTCGCCGGCGCAGGCGGATCAGGCGTTGTAATCGCCCGTCTACCCGATGGATCATGGTCTTCCCCATCTGCCTTCTCCGTCCGCAGCGGCAGTGTCGGTCTCGTCTATGGTATAGACGTCTACGACTGCATTTGCGTCCTCAACACACAAGATGCAGTCGACGCCTACAACAAGTCTGAAGTCAACCTCGGAGGCGCCGTCGCCCTTGCAGCTGGACCTCTTGGCGGAAACGTCAACATGGGAGACGTCAAGCCTGTCTGGACATATACAAAGTCTCGTGGTATTTATGGAGGTTTGACTGTTGATGGAACGGTTATCAAGGAGAAGCGCGATGTCAATGCTGAGTTTTATGGGGCGGATGTGTCTTCTGCTCAGATTCTTGATGGACAGGTCAATGGTGGGTGGTCGCCACGTATTGTTGAGCTTTTGGAGGTTGTGAAGACGGCGGAGGGGAAGAGTGCTGATAAGAGCGTCTTGCAGGGGATTAGCACGGAGCCTACTCCTGGTGATTTGACTGAGTAGACGCGATGTGTTCTTGGTGGCGTTCGAAAGCGGGTTCTTTTTTTTCATAGATACGGACAAGTTGGGCACTTAGCATATAGACATCCATTGATTTGTTAATCGTTTTATTTTCGGACCTATTACCAATCAATGCAATTATTTCACCATGCCATATAAGAAGAGATTAACTGATTCAGAAAAGCAATGCTGTTGTCGGTATACTGTGACTGTTATTGTAGCGAAATGCTTGACTTGACAAAATGAATACCCTAGAGTAACCGATGAGCGCAAGACATGAATCTCCACTCGAACCAAAACATAACCATCATGGCTCATGTGAATGTATGTAAGCTTATATCAGTAGAAAGGAAGCTGGTGGAGCTGATCACTTACTATTCGGGATGTCATTCATCACTTATCAGTCGCTATGCATATGTGTTACCCAGTGCTGCAGCGATAAATAAGAAATACTATGTTCCCCGCATTCTTGCATTTATCCTCCTGTAGGGTGAACACATTAACAGGTCAGATTTACCTTTGGAAGTAGTTTGTGACGACTATCATACAAACATAAGCAAGTTCCTCGCGAATGGCTATGTCGAAAACAACGTACAAGGCATATTCACCACGAATCTTCTTATTAAAGACAGCGTGTAAAATGTAGCGCACTGGAGACATGAATGACAACCGCTGGGCAGATTACTAACTCGTCGGAGGCACTGAGTTACACCAGTGTCAGCATCACCGAAAGGATCAAGCAGCCCTCATCGCGACATGCCATTTTGGTCAGCTTAATGTATCCCAACAAGTCAAAAGTTCACTGCAATGAAACACATGCCGTTCAATCTTCACATGGATATCACAATCCCAACAATCCTCCAGTCTCCAATAATAATACGGGCATTGCCGGAAGCTGTAATCTCCTCGGCATCAGCGGAACAAAGTTGTGATTGACTAAATCAATGCATCCATGAAACCACAATGCCTTACGAGAGACCTCAAGTTTTCGCGATATCCATTCTTCGCCGCGGTCTCCAGAATTGCACTACACAACAATCGCCGCATCGCCGCACGACTTATCAATCCGCGGCCCGCACCACGCCGCAGTGGCCTCAACTGTGGACAATCAGGCGATTACGCCGCCACGGACATTTTCGGTAAGGTCTCTCCGGCAATTATTATGGATGGTAGATCTTGGTGGGTTATTTTTATTGGTCAGTTATGGTTGGGGTCTGATATACATGGGCATTCTATGTGATACGGTATACATCATGGTGCAGATATCATGAAGGTCGTGCAGATACGGGAGACCTCGGGGACTCGGACTGTAACGCTGGATATCTGAGATGAGATAGAGTCAGTGCTTTGTATCCATGTACTGGAGGTTCATTCTGGTATAAATATTCGACCTTGTCTCGCTCAAATTCCATCTCACTTATCATCACAGAAGTTCATCGCAAACACCAATATCAACAATCAACCATCTTAACAACCTTCAACATGGCTATCACCAAGTACAAGGCCGCTGCAGTCACCTCCGAGCCTGGATGGTTCGATCTTGAGGGTGGTGTTCGCAAGACCATCGATTTCATCAATGAGGCTGGACAAGCTGGATGCAAGCTCGTTGCCTTTCCCGAAGTTTGTAAGTTCTCACTCCTCTCTACACTCAACCTCCTTACTAACATATTCTAGGGATCCCTGGATACCCCTACTGGATGTGGAAGGTCACCTACCTTCAGTCCCTCCCTATGCTGAAGCGCTACCGCGAGAACTCCATGGCCGTTGACTCCGAGGAGATGCGCCGAATTCGACGCGCTGCTCGCGATAACCAGATCTATGTATCTCTCGGCTTCTCTGAGATCGACCATGCTACTCTCTACCTCGCTCAAGTCCTCATTGGTCCTGATGGCTCTGTCATCAACCACCGTCGTAAGATTAAGCCTACTCACGTTGAGAAGCTCGTCTACGGTGATGGCTCTGGTGATACCTTCATGGCTGTCAGCGAGACGGACATCGGCCGTGTTGGTCAGCTCAACTGCTGGGAGAACATGAATCCCTTCCTCAAGTCCCTCAACGTCTCTGCTGGAGAACAAGTTCACATCGCTGCTTGGCCTGTTTACCCTGGAAAGGAGCGCCAGGTTGCTCCTGATCCTGCTACCAACTACGCCGACCCTGCTTCTGACCTGGTCACTCCCGAGTACGCCATCGAGACAGGTACTTGGACTCTTGCTCCTTTCCAGCGTTTGTCCGTCGAGGGTCTGAAGATCAACACTCCCGAGGGTGTTGAGCCTGAGACTGATCCTTCCGTTTACAACGGCCATGCTCGTATCTACCGACCTGATGGTAGTTTGGTTGTCAAGCCTGAGAAGGACTTTGATGGTCTTTTGTTCGTTGACATTGATCTCAACGAGACTCATCTTACCAAGGTTCTCGCTGACTTTGCTGGTCACTACATGCGCCCTGACTTGATTCGCCTTCTGGTTGACACTCGTCGCAAGGAGCTTATCACTGAGGCTGATGCCAATGGATCTATTGCTACCTACAGCACCAGACAGCGTCTTGGTCTTGACAAGCCTCTTGATGACAAGAAGGGTGAGAAGACTGAGACTCCTGAGGTTGTCTAAACTGAGTGTCTGTTGTACAGAGTACAGCCGGCTAAGACAATCACCTCTCGTCGAATAGGAATGGTTATGTAAGATAGGAAGAGTATTAGATACAGATTGAAAATCGAGAACAAGTATTTCAATGAATGTCAATGTCTTGATTCTTTGTGTGATTCTGAATAATAAGTAGAGCGCAATTGCGGCAAGTGCTGCACGATTAATGATACTTAACTAGATAATATAAATTCAGATAAGAGACAGCCAGGTATTAACCCTCTTAGATATAAATCATGTATAATGTAGATATTTCAGGCTCTCAACTGGCACAGATGAACTTTGGTGACAGTGTTGATAAGTGGGAAATGCAAGATGGTAATAATGAAGAGACATAAAGACGAACAGCATTTCGGTCGAAGCAGCCAGCAACATGAGCACTAATTGCAGCTAGAAAAGTCATCCAATAAGATCAGGCCGCGTGGCCTAATGGCTAAGGCGCTAGATTTCGGTCATCAGCAACTGATCCCTCTAGAGATTCCAGGTTCGACTCCTGGCGTGGTCGATTGACACAGCTGATTCATTCTTTTTTTTATTTTTATTTTTA
>PVPY01001415.1:0-22639 GCA_002982035.1 Fusarium algeriense | reverse complement strand
AGGAACGGATGGAAATCATATTTTCACTCTAAAAGAGTAAGCATTAGCGGACGCACAGGATCGGGTAAGTTTGGCGAGCTGAGTCCACATGCTCGAGCCGTCCCCTCGAAGCGCATCTGCATCGAGAACGACGAGCGCAACAGAGTTCATCTGGTGAAATCAAGAATGGTTTCAACGGCATCAGCCCCTCGAGGTCTATTGCCAGCCGCGCAAATTCAAACAGAAACTCGCCCACACCAAATCACTGTGGATAAGGAAACTCCATCTCCCGAGGGAACCCCATCTAGGACGCCCCGAAAATCGATCTCAATGCCATTTGCATCTGCAGGAAACTGGGCGGTAAGGACAACAGGGAGCATTCGGCGTTCCAAACGTGGCGCTGAATCCGGGATCGGGAATAAGCGACATGTGTCGGAACCGCTGACTGGCGCGCAATCTGGCGCTGAACCTCGAACCAATCCGCCGCTGGAATCGACCCTCCCCGCATCATCACCATTATCGGGCCGGCAGGGGTTGTCCTTGGGTTCAGCTGCCAGTGTGCAGTTGAAGAGTCGTAAAAGGAACTCATCATCACCAGTCCCCCCACTTCCCAGACTTGCAAACTTCCATGTGGATGCGTCCCGGTTAGGGTCTTCTGCTGGAGTTCCCACTCACCAGTCTCGGCCTAACCAGCCCTCTGGAAGTTCTACCAGCTCCACTGCGATGTCACAACTTAGGGCATCGCAGCACGACAGGACTTCCACCATGGAAAGCTCTGAAGGTGACACCCGGGATTGCACATCTGGGGATGACGATGACACGGATTTCAAGAGCGACACCATGTTTGACTCGCTGCGTACTGTTGGCTCCGGTCGTGCCCGTGCTGTCGAGACACCTTTGGAGTCTATGTATGACGAGTCACCACCAAGCACCGCCGGCAATGGTACAAAGGCGAAACGCCTCTCAATCCACGAGATCCTTGGCCGGACCTGGGACGAGGATGACAAGATCATGGAAGAGGACGAGAATGCATCCACACCTGTCCGCATCGTCAAGCGACCCGAGGCATCACCACGCTTCAGGCTTGAGTCGAGATTTAACTTGTCGCCTTATGATGTCTCGACCGCTACGGCCAAGGATTACAGCAGGCTGTCCTTGGACGACGAATTTGATGATGATTGGGCCAGGGATGACGAGTTTCCTTGTAACCCCTTATCACCTCCCTCCAAAGGGAGCTCACTGAATTCCAGAGGAATCAACCCTAATGTGCGCCTCGCCCTCGCCAATATCAGTGGTAATGGCCTACCTGATACGAACGGCCACGACGCTCATAATGATCGTCCACTTAGCACCCTTTTCGACTGGAGCGAGCCCCCAACACACGATAAATCTGACATTGGACGGTCTTTACGGCCAAAGACTGCTTATGCTAAGGAGATGGACTCTAGAGGTGGTCGCTCCGCCATACGCAAAGGCCCAACCCCAACTCACGTCCGAAGCCAGAGCGTTCCAGTTGTTCACGATGCTCCCGAGGATTCCAAAACTACCGGATCCAAGTATGGAACATGGGGCATGGGGACCAAGACAGTGAGCGAGGATTGGGACGACGACTTCGAATTCGGTGCAGGCACTATGGGCAGCAACGACAAGGACGAGAAGATCTTCGCAGTACCAGAATCGATTCGTGCGACGCAACCAAGTGTTAGGGCCCATTCTGGCCATATTCGAGAGTTTTCGCTTCTTGTCAATGATTTGAAGCGCCTTTGTCGCCATGGGCGAGATATGAATATGCTCGAAGGATCTCACAAGCATCTTTGGAAAGAAGCTGATGGTATTATCGCTCTTGCATCCCCCGATGAAGAGTCGTTGGACGAGGACGATGACCAAAAGTCAACATCATCTATCAACTTTGATGCATTCGATATTGACGAAAGGTTCGGCGACGAGGGCTTCGATGCTCATTCCATGAACCGCCTTGATGCCGCCTTTGATGGCCACGAACCTGCTATGTCCAAGACCACTGTCGTTCGAGAACGTCACTCTCCCCGGCGACGGTCTGTCTTCTCACCAGAAGATGATATATTTGGTAACTGGCCTATGAACGACAACCCGCCATCGAATAGACCCAGTCGTCCGCGAACACCCGAGAACAAGTACAGCAAAGCTCATGACGTGTCGGGAGTCGTTCGTTCTGTCATCGGGGCAATGCAACATCGTGCCCCCGAGCAAGCACCTGACAATGGCAAAGTTCACTTTGACACCAACAGCCTCAAGGCTCTTGTCAAGAGAGCTGGCGATTTACGAGATTCATTATCCGACATTGTTCGACAGGCGGATCAGATCACGCACAGCCCGATGAGAACACCCAGACATGGACGCCAGCACGACTCGAGCCCTGCCTTTACTCGGGTCTTTGATGACCCTGGCTCAAGCCCTCCAAGAAGAGTGGCACGAAGCCGCGGCAACAATTCACTTGTAGAAGCCGCATCATCCGAAAACTCGCCATCTTCTGGCCTACCGCAACGGATGCAAATGATGACTGTCAACTGATGAGCCTGCGTCCTGATGCTCTGCTTTAGCTGAGCGTGTATAAAATAATAACCACATGGAATTCTATTTGCATAGCGATGGCCTTGGAGACTCTAGGTTCATTCAAATACGTTCAAGGCTGGGACCTCGTTTGATAGATGATCTGTCTCACACCCCGGCATCAGCTCTTCCGACCGACTTGATCCATCTGGATGCTTGTCATCAACACATATTCTTTCAAGACGAATATGTGCTCACATCTTGGCTTCTGACGAGCCAAGCTAGATTTTGGTCCGAATGGACCCTTGTCTGAGTCAAAGCACACTCGCCATACCACGAGCACAGCTCTTAATGACTTTTTATAAGTAATACGGTAGACGGAACTCGAAACGTTGCGGCGTCTATGCCGGTACTCGTTCGCGCGAGTATAGTTTACGATGGTGTCAGTTTTATTGACGAATTTTCTTGCGTTGTCCCTTTGTATTTACGAGGAAACGTAATGTTTCGTTTGTTATTCTTTTTCTTGTTCTATTCTTGCTGCCCCGAGGCACGCTGTAATGCTTTGATGATTACTCAAATGAAAAGGAAAAACAAGCAGAGGCGGCGGCGAAAAAGAAAAAAAAAACACCTTTTTACTCGAGAGAATTCACGTCTCTTCCCTCGAGATAACAGACAGAACAATTGCTGCCTACAGAAGCTGCCTTTGAAAGGGGGGAATACCAAGCTGGACATACACGAATCAACAGTCATGAGGGAGACAAAAAGAAGAGAATTATGCAGGGTTGGGGATTAAGGGGCTGATTGGGATACATACAGGTTCGGACAGGAAAAGGGCATACGGAGCAAAGGGGAGATGAACGAGTAAAGGCTACATGTCTGCCTTTCTTTCTTTCTTTTTTTTTTTTTGGCTTTCGAGGTGTTGCATCGAGGGAGGCGTATAGTTTTGCAGCCCCGACCTGTTCTTATTATGATGCATGCATGCATGGATAGAAAGGTTACAACGGTCATGACGATTTAGCCCATGTTCTTGTTGCCCCGAGTTTGGTGATTGTTTGTCTTCGTGCCGTCATATGTGTGTCCATATCGAGATTGTTGCTAACACTATTGACGGCTGTTATTCAATGAGAGATGGTGCAGAATTATCATGCCACAAGTGATATTCGAGGCCTGCGGAATTGCTAGTGAAATCAGCCTAAAAGCGGATCCTCACAGCCGCGATGGCATGATTGAATGGAACCTGGAGGATCTGGAGGTTACAATACATCCAAACGTTTCATAGCTGAGACATGTAAACAACTGTGGAAATTGGGCAAATCGTATCGTTTATTGATATTTGATCAATTTGTCATTCGAGATCGAATGCTTCAGCTACTTCTCTGAGGCTCAGGTTGACTGCGCCGTATTGTTTGCTATTCATACAGCAGGCGTGAGAAAATGCACGCAATGAGACAAAGAAAACCCATCCGCGATGTAGAAACCTATCGCGTCCAACGCCAAACGGTTAAAATCAAATGCCAAGACCAAGTAATGTCAAGCTCGCTCCTGTTTCCTCCAACTAGCTGTCACTGCGGGTCAAATAGTACCACCATTCGCTTTGAAAGCAAGTTGTAAAGCAATTCCATGTCGTAGTTTCACAAAATGATGCCCGAGAAATCTGATGATCGTAACGTCATGTCATACAACAGGACACCAACCCCGCAGGGTCATCGTCCTTGCTGTTTCCCATGCAGGGGTCCGTTACCACAGCTGCACAAATGACAGTCCCTTTCTAAGAGACTTGTCAATCCATGAACCATCGTCCTTGGCTCCGGGGGCAGGAGACTGTGCGCGAACCCAAAGTCCCTGTGCACTGAAGTCGCGGGGTGTCTCGCTTGCGCCAGGCAGGAAGGCAGATGAGGACGAGCCAGGGTAAAGAGGCATCGGGGGGCGGGACTTCTGGGTCCGACCACGCTGAGAAGTGCCCGATGCGATATGCTGCTTATCGAATTCGCTGAGTGTAGGCGTCAATTCGAGGAAGCGAGCAGTAGAGGGCTTCCACAGCTCATCTGAAGCGATAATAGGCTCGCCAATGCCAGCATCAGGTTTGGACCATAGCTGATAGTTGTCGGAGTCAGGTGCACAAGAATCCTCAGTGTCCATGGCCGAGGTCTTTCCAGATCCAAGTCTGATAGCCTCGTTCAGGGCAGCGAGCCAGTCAGCGGGTGTAGCGGCGGGTCGGGACTTCTCTGACTTGATGGAGGAAGCTCTGGTGAGTGCGGGCACATCAGAAACAACAGATTCACTATCAGTGAGAGACACAACTGAGGCAGTTCTCGGTCGGACTGTGGAGAGAGCAAGCCAATTGATCTCGCCAAGATCCTGGCTAGATGCATGCACAGACCAGAGGCTATCTGAGTTGAGCTTCGGCAGAGATTGCTGCGAGATGCGCTGTTTGGGTCGGGTCTCAAGCGCTGCGGGGCTCTCGGGCGTAGTACGGAAGTTGTTTCGGCGATGGTTTAGGCTGAATAGACCCTCCAGCACCAACGAATCGATCTCACGCTGCAACTCGACAGCCGTAGCATTGGCCTTTGAGTCCCAAAGAGGTGCGATATTCCAGAGGTGAGTAAATCCAAAATCGGGGAAGGCCTCAAGAGCTCTTCGCGGTGAGCGCTCCATACCCTGAGCAGCAGGCGCCAATTTCGTGGTGCGGTAGTCGGTGCGCCGGTGGCTGAGGCTAAATAGGCCGCTCGGCTCTTCATCAACAACGGACGCAGCAGCAGGGAAAGGCTCCCACAAGCCAAAATTGACCGCCGAGGTCTCGCTAGGCGTAGAGGGTTCGGAGCTGCTGACCGAAGGTGCGGAGTTTGATCCGCTCCAAAGACCATCCTCGGAAACGATCTCGGAAATAACAGTTTTGGCAGGAGTCCATAACGAAGTGCTATCCACAGTTGCAAGTTCAGCAGCTCTAGGCTTTACTCTGGTAGCATCATCCTGGGCGATGAGGTAGGTTGCCCAAGTCTCAGCATCGGGTTGAAGGAGACCGTAGGAAATCTTAGTGTTGACTGCCGATTGAGTCCACATGCCCGGCAGTGGTTGATTGGTTCCCCAAAGTCCGAAGTTGTTGAGCGGTGCTTTCTTTACAGGAGCAGTCCAAAGCGAGTTGCTTTTAATAGAAGGCATGTCGGCCTTCGCAGGGAGGAGGCGTACAGCCTCACCAGAAGGAATATAAGTGTTCCAGATAGAGTCGTCGGGTTGAGGGAGTCCTTTGATTGGACGTGAGACAGGGGTGCTGGGAGTCCACAAAGCCATGGAAATTCTTGGGTGGTTTCTTGTACGTTTAGGAGAAGACAGAGCAGGAATTGATGGAGGATACAGCAAGTTAATAACCAAGATTTGTCGCCGGTGTGTCGGGGTTTCGGATTTGTAAATGACGAGCGGATTTAGCGGGAGCGGATTCGGAGAGTCACAATCAAGCTTGAGATCGGCTGGCTTAGAAATGGAATCCTCTAAGAAACGGAACAGAAGCGTTGCTTGCTGGTGCTGTCGCGGATGCCCTGCGCCTGGGGCGCCACGGGACTTAGACCCCATGTCAATGCAGGGGTCTAAGATGAATTTGGACATCCCATGAGTGCCATCATCGGCAGTGATTGGTGCGCCAGCCCAATCTTGTCCATTTTGACCCATGTCCATCAATAAGCAGCGAGCCATCTGCGGCACGGACATGCTTATTGATGCAACTCGACCCCCGAATTGCGGCTGCTGGCGGACCCTGATTCGATTTTTGTCAGAGGAGTGCTCCCGGAGATCCATATCCGTAAGCGTCATCGCCATGGTTGTTGTCGAGGTGGGGGGAACGCCAATTGCTGCACCGGCTTTTGCGCTGTAATCTCCAGCCTGTGGGCTCTCGCTCTCGCTATCGGCGTCCCCATCTTCGTCATACTTTACCTGTGTCTGTGTACGGTGACTTGTCCGATCATTGGCTTTGTCATTGCTGCTGCCGTGCATCTGCATCTGCACCTGTACATCCTTGGCATAAGCATCCTCGGAAGTCTCGCAATGTTTCAAAAGCTCCGAATCTGTGCCTTCTCTACAAAGAAAAATGATCAGCCTCATTCTTGACAATATTCAAGTCATAGTGGTCGATTTTCTCTTACTCAGCAATTGACCAAGGTTTTAGTTCGTCCTCGTGAGAAGATATTTTTTCAAGCGGGGCTCCGTGGAAATACGTGTCCGTTGGCTGGGGCACAGGCTGGGCCAGCTCGAAACAATCCTCATCGTCGCTGTCGTACGTTTCGCTCGAATCGTAGTACTCCCCGTCATCCTGCTCGTAGTCCTCCATGTCAAATACTGAGCCGCTATTCTGCATCTGCGTAACCCCATCCACCGCAGGCTGATAAGTCATGCCAGACATGAACATCGGTGTTATTGTCGCACAGTCTGATCGATCGCCCCATGGGAACTGGAAAATCCCAAGTGTCCCGCGCCTATCAGGGAGTGGCTTTGGACTTTCCAGGATATCTGGCAGCATAGTGACACGTTTGATCCGACGCGGAGGGTTGCGGGGAGGTTTTGACTGCTGGACCTTGACTTCCACCACTTGGGTTTTAACTTGAGATGCTGACTGCCATAGTCCGTGATTCGATACCCCGGTCTTTGAATCAGGTTTCTCCCAAAGTCTTGAACTCTCAATCACGAGAGGTTTCAAGCCCTTCCTCACCGGTCGTCTCATTGACACCCCAGGGAGTTCTACTGGCGCGAATTCTCTCAGAGGTTTGGAAGCTGGGGTCCAGAGTGACGGTGCAGTGCTAGTGCTAGTGACCGCTTGTACGGAAGCTATGGGGCGCCACAGCACCATGGCCGCCTTGGCAGGACTGACCTGGGCCTGACCAACCAAATTCTCATGATCTTCGTCGTATTCGCTCTCTTCATCAGTATCTGGAGGGGTAGGAGTTGCTAATGAGGTCGTAAACCTGGGGAATGTTGAGCTAGCCGCGAGCTTTGTCCTGGATTTCAAGTCCGCTTGGGGGAAAAGCGACAGAATGTCGTAGTCTGCATCCAATTGACCTCGCTGCTGAGCAAGCTTTGATAGGCGTGCACTTCCATATCCATATCGCGAATCTCGGCTAGGAGATGTTCCCACAGTTGACAGCGAATCACGAACGTGCATGGTATGGCGAATGGTCTGCCATTGGTGTTCCTGTTCGTTCAGTTCCAGTTCCAAATTTGTCAACAGTGCCAATCTATCATTTTCTGGGATCTCATAAGATGGGCCTGAAGAATCAAAGTCTGGTCCACTGTTAGCAATCGCGCAATCGCAACCATAAAAAATTCAAGTAAACTTACGGGTCCGGTCAGTATCAATTCCCACCACATCTTCTTCAGAGAAGTCAGACTCCACGGGCGATGGCTCAGCGTAGAAACTGTCGGTCCGGCGGAAAACCAGCGGTGCTGGCGGAAGACTCCGACGCGGCTTTGTTGAGTATCCCCTGTCTGAGAAAGATGCTGGACGGATTTCCCCCACTTGCGATGGCCACAAATGTTGTTTTGCGGCGACATGTAAGTCTTCGGCTTGTCGCAACTCCGATTCAGAGCCGACATTTGCTTTGGCAAATGGCTTGTGCACAGTCAAGGGTAAGGGCCCCTGAGGACTCTCTGCTGATGCTGATAAGGTCTCCGCAACTCCAAGTCCACTCCGTTGTTGATGTTTTGCCGTGACTGTTACTGTCAGGGCCCTCTGCACGTGGACCTGCGTCGCAGGCGATCGAATATCCGCGTCAAGGGCAAAATCCTCATCTCGAATTGTAGAAGGGGTAAGTGCACCCAGGTCTTCAACTGGCAGAATAGGCGAGGACCGTCGACCGTATCCCTTTACATGCGGGTCACGCCAAGATGAACTTGTCGAGGATACTGGCTCTTCATGCGGATGTGGAATTGTAGGCCGAGGACTATTCGGAAATTGAATAGACGTCTCACCTAAAGTAGGGCTTCCTGGCGTCCTCGAGAGAGCGGTCAAAGTGTCTGACTTGTCGATCCGTGGCTTGGCGTCATTACGGTTCGGCTTTAATTCGATATCAGCTGGCAATATCGGGAGCTCAACCATGGATCGTGATCGTCGCCTCGTGATACGGTCGCTTTCGTTTGGCGTTGGGATGTTTGCATGTAGGACATTGGCAAATTCGTTTAAACGAGATAAATCGTAGTTGATCTCCGCTGGTGTGTCAAGCGACTGTTTGAATCTCATGGAGCCACACGACAGTGATCGCTTGTGATGTTGCAGATTTGGGGATCCCTCTGCTGGGAAGAGAGCACGATCGATGTTCGACTTTCTTGGTATCGGTCGTGGCCGATGAACCACAGACAAGGTTCTTGCAGAATCTTCTCTCTTGCTCAGAATTTCGTTCGCGTTGCTTCTGGGAATGACTGCCAGTGGGGCTGATTTCGGGGGCTGGTTTCGCATTGGTTGATATGGGCGCGGTACTCTTGCGTCGACGGGCAAAGAGAAATTAACAACAGTCTCCCCTACGGCTTTCGTGGGAGTGCGTACTTGAGATGGGATGAGAGTTGGACGAGGGAAGATTGAAAGGGCTGGCGATGGCAACTGTCGAGGAGACTGTCGAGGAGATCGCCGCCGGACTTCCTCCGTCCCTGGTGACAAGAAAGCGGTAGTAGCGGCCGTTGTAGGCTCCGAAGATAGAGAACTGTGTTGAGTTTCGCCGAGTTTCGCAGTCTCGCCCCAATTCTCCTGGCTGGAAACTGAGGTCCTGACATTGGAGCTAGATCCAGAGCTCGATGTACTCAGCGATGCTTGGTGCAAGATATGTCGAGGACTTTCTGGTCTCGCCGAGGCTGGCGAAGGCTGAGTCCTGGGTAAAGGGAAAAGTTGGCCTAGCACAGGAACTCCGCCCATTCCAACGTTCGCCTGCCCAGCAGCTGGCATCGTGATCAACGGTAGTTCTCGTTTCGGTTCCACGGGAAGTGGCGAAGGTTTGGATGCTCTTGTGAAATCAGCGGCAGATGTTCTCGCGAACTCATCATAACTCCTCGAACGATGAATTTCCGCACCGGTCATCTGTCGGTTGTTTATGTCTCGTAAAGTATCAAGGTCATCAGCGTCCGTTGATTGTACGTGCTTTGCATTGTCGGAAAACAGTCGATCTTGGAGTAAAGTGAGTATACCTACTGAGTTAGTTTGATTCATGAACGAATACTAGAGAATGAACCTACCTATAAGTATTAATAGACCTACTGAGGGCACAGTTGTTCGAACAACTATAGACATGGGATGAATGCTCAGCATCAAAGGAGCACTGGTCTAGGCATGGTCAGTTATTAATCTGCTCATCCACCACTTGCCTGGACTTACTCCTGTCCATATGATCAAACCCAATACAACGAGAGCAACCGCTCGGGACTGCCTAGGGGTGATGGCTCCTCTTTGGTTCTCCGAATAGACGCCGCGCGAGATAACTCTGATCAAAAGGAAAGCCACGAAGGCATTGTCGACGACTGAGACAGTAATCCCAACCGGTAGAATGGATGTTTGTGTCAGGCAGACAGTATTCAGCTGTGGACGCTGAATCCCGACAAAGACTCCTCCGAGAATAAGTCGCAAGACGATAAATCCTTGCATCACGCCTATCTCGGTGAGAGATGCAAGACTACGAGTGCTGAAGATCCATAATAGACTCTGCTGGATAGACACTCGTGCGAACTGATCAAATGTCGATGCAAACGTAATCATAATCTGACAGCCCGGCATGGAGTTGATATTAAGTAAAAAGGCGAAAAAATCGATTTGAGCCCACAGGGCTGAAGAAATAAGGAACGCGATGAGGGCCAGCCTCGGAGCATCTCGAATGATCTTGGAAGCACGTTTATTTAGAAGAAGAAAGGAACCGGCTATACCAGCGTGGGCGACCAGGCCACTGTTTTCTGGTTATTCAGTTAGTTCTTTATCGTGGCATGGGTAACTTACAAAGTAAAGGCCGCAATCAGGGCCTGACGATGATTGTTCGTCATGAAAGCAACATTAGTATTATAACGAGTGTAACGAAGAGTAGATGAGGCAAGGAAATTGAAATTGAAAACGAATGAGATCTTGGATCAACCAAGTCGCATACTACTGCGAATACTTCAGCGGTATGTGAGATTAGAAGGGAATAATGGCGAAAAGGGAAAAGGAGAGATGGAACGAAATGCGGTACAACGATGGGAGAGTCGCCAGAGCCGTCAACAGATGGGGACAATCCTTTCAAAGGCAGACTTGCATTTGCAACACTATATCATGCTGGGTTTCAGCCGAAGGTCTTGGGTCAAACTGGCTTTGTTCGAGTTCGCTCGCGTAGTCGCTTGTTTTGTGGCGCGCGATTCGATATGATTGGGTGAAAATGGAGTATCATGGTGTTTCGTCAAGGCCCAATGTAGCATCTTCCGTTATGAAACTGGAATTGTCGGAGATGGCGGCTGTTAGGGCAATAGTGAGACGAGGCTCCAGACTGACTTGGCGCTTGATACAAGCCAATCCACTGTTGAACTATAACAGCCATGGGCAATAGCATACTGATGCCATATGAATAAAAGAGGCAGCCTGTTGGACTATAACCGTGAAGGGGTAGGTTAGATCATGGATCAGACTTATTCGGAAACAGCTTCCAAGTTGGGGGTAAGACCGGTTTCTTGAAACATGGCAAGGGAGTTTGATTTTGGCTGGGAGATGGCTGGCGAATATCAACAAAACACATCAACGGCGTGAAAGCCATAAAAGTAATTAAAGAGAAGAGAAATAACGCTCGTCCTCTCGCGTTCATATGAATTAACATGACATCTCATTGCCTGTTCGGATATTGACCGAGAGATGATATGGCGGGGCAAAGGGAGACCTGCTGTTGGTTGACGATATCGCCGCCCAAGGCATGGCACAACTTGCAGGGTGAGAGGCACCCTAGACTCTTGTGCATTCTACTGTAGTTGTAGTTTCCCGATCAGGTTAACAGAGTAAGAGGGGACAGACGAGAATGAGCTTATTGCCGAGGATATAGTGTCGCAGTGATTATGGAAAATGAAGATTTGGAGAAATAAATGGGCACATTAATACTTTAGATATTCTCTTTCTTAGTGGAGCCTCACTTTTACTTGACCCGAACACGCCCGAATGATGACAAGGAAGAGGGAGGGGCCTTGGGCTTTCTTTCCTGAACTGGACTAAAACACGGGCACTTGGATGCAGCCCGTTCCTACCCTACGAACTTCCCCGGATTTTTCGTAATAACCTTACCCAGCGGCTACCTAACCTAATGTCTATCGTTAAGTCAATATCCATCCTTGCAGTAGCAAACAGATGGCGTCCTGGGAATACGACGAAAAGCTTGCTGGTTATATTGGTTGTAGTAGGTATTGTCATTAACAGTAGTCGAGAGAGAAAGAACATCGCTACTACTCCAACCCCGCTTAAATCAAACTTTCGGAGCCTGAATCTTTCAATTAAAGATGGTTGCCGAGTTGTCTTACCATCTCGATGTATAGGGTAAGAAATAAGATAAAGCCAACCTGAACTTTGGTTGTTCTTTTGTCAATTCTCAAGTTGAGTGTCTGGCATTAAACTGTTTCATAATGCCCGAAAAGAGATAAGTCGGTCCATCTTCATTATCCTTCCTTTATAGTCCGTAACCGGTCCTCCCGGTCACTGCAAGAGTCACAACCGGGCCGGTAGATCAGCCTCAGACTCACAAAGGAAACTTGAGCCTCAATTTCTACGAATCAGTTAGTCATTCATCCACAACCGCCAAATATTACTCCATTTGTTCAAAAGTCTGACACATTTTATCAAGCCCATAGCCGAGAATGATTCCAAATGAAAACTTCTCATCAGGCGTCAAAATCTGGACTTAACCTCTTCGGCCTGTACAAGTCCCATACACAAATGCAGCTACTGATATACGGCATGCGGAATTACTACATCCAGACTCATCACCTGTGACTCGCCAATTGAAATTTACGCAATGGTCAGATGCCACAGTTAGCCGCACCACCATAATCATTGCTAGCCATATGTAGCTGAATATCTTGAAAGTATACTGCAAATGGCAGTGACATCGAAAGGCGTGTAAGTGCCGATGATCAGCTGGTACTCTTCTAACCAAATGCACTTCAAGTTATTCGGTCAAACGCGCCGGATAATTGCATGACATTATATCTCGGCTCCGATGCGACGACTTATGTCGGTTTAGCTGTGCTATCTCAAACGATGTATGAGTAACACTATGCAGATCCAAGTATAAGAGGAAATAAACTGCCGCGATCAAAGCATCACCCCTCACAATCAAGCTCATTCCCATCTCACCCGGCACCATAATCACTCACAATGGGTCGCTTCGATCTTGAATATCCTAAGGAGGCCCTCAATACCGTCAAACGTGAAAACGACCGCGGTGTTTATGCCCTAAAGACAATTCACCACATCATCAACACTTGCCAGATCCTCCATGTCTCTTTCAACATACCAACGCAACCATTTCCCGTCATTCTTCCTATGATCGGTCAGATGGGCTCTTTTGACCGGCCTAGCGCTGATATCGGCGACCCCTTGGACCTTTATCTTCACGGATACGTGTCAAGCCGCATCATGAACTTGGGTCGTAGCGCTAGTGACGAGAGAGGCATGCCCGTCTGTGTCGCTGCGTCCCATGTCGATGGCCTAGTTTTGGCTTTGTCAACCTTCTCCCACAGCTACAATTACCGCTCTACTGTGCTCTTTGGTCATGCCGCACTCGTAGAGGACGAGGAGGAGAGGCTGTATGCTATGGAGCTTATCACCAATAGTGTGGTGCCGGATCGTTGGCGCCACACCCGTCTCCCGCCGACCAAGGCTGAGCTCCAAAGCACTGGCATACTAAAGGTGAAGATCGCTTCTGGAAGTGCAAAAATCAATACGGGTGGTCCTAGCGACGATAAGAAGGATATGGAAAACGAGTCTATCAAGGACACAATCTGGACAGGTGTCTTACCTATTCACGCAACTATGGGTAAACCGGTGGCGGGTCCATACAACAAGATCGAAGTTCCAGACTACATTGTCGAATTCTCGAAGGATTTTAATGCGGACAATCAACAGTATGCCTTTGATGCTGCAAAGAGCCCCGAAAAATAGTTATTCTACCAGATTTGACAATTCAAATGTCTATTAGATGATACATCCAGGAACATGCCATGTCCAGCGAAATATCTAAGCAGAAGTATACAATGATACAAAATATGTGCAACCAAACTATATACAACGTAGATATGTGTTTACCATTGCTCCCAGATCGTACCAGGAAGTACGGATCGCATGATCTTCCAGTGTCCAACTGCGCTGTCCTGGTGCCACTTGGTAACCTTGCTTGTTTCGTTCATGTTGAGGACATCCGTAGCCTTATCCTCAAGGAAGACCTGCTCCTTAATCTCATACTTGGGTAGCAGCAAAGCCTTTCGAACTTGGCTTCGGAGAAAATCCTTTTGCGTGGGGTTGCGGAAGGTGACCTCTCCGGGGGTCTTGCGGCAGAAGATAACCATGTTGGTGAAGTCGCTTCCCCACTTCTCGACGTTGGCCTCTTCGCGTGGGCTCTCACGGAAAATTCGGCATGAGGGGAAAACCTTCTTGATGGTGCGGTAGATGAGCTGAGGAGTAGGAAGGCCAAAGTCGCCCGCATAGTTCTGAAGGTAAGATTAGCGCATAACCTGAACTGATATTCACCTTACGTACAATTGCAATGACTCCATCGTCCTTTAGCAAGTCTCCCAGTCCCTGCAAAAATTCGAGAGTAAAGAGATCAACAGGCTCTGCACCACCAGTGAACACATCGTGGACAATGTAGTCATATGTCTTGGATTGTTTCACCAGGTCAGCTGTATAAGAGACAGCATCAGCAACGGCAGCAGGGTTATTTTCCCGGAGATCAAAGTATTTTTGAGCGAACTCATGAACCACTGGGTCAATTTCAACGACGGTAGTATCAATGCCGTGTGAAACAAAGGCAGAAGGGGTAGTTCCGATACCAAGGCCACTATATCACGTTAGTGAGTTATGGTAAAAGCAATAGAATGGAGCCTTACATGACAAGAGCGCTAGCTTCGTTGTCGGGCAAGGGAGCTTGCCTCTCAACAAGACGGACAGCTTCAAGCATGACAAAAACACCGTAAATGGGCTCAGACACTCTTCGACCGTTGAGCTGAACCCACTGACCTCCAAGAAGACTATGATCACAGCGCATCACACGATAACCTCTATCCAGACTCTCGATGACCGACACATAGCCAGTCAGCGACTCGCGGCGATCCAACAGTGTCCAATTTTGAGCGGTCAAGGTATCGTTGAGAGATTTAGTAGCCATGGGTGTCATAACATGGGTGTTCAGGACCGCCGTGTGTAACAGTGCAGGGATAGCCAGGACAAGATATTTGGATGGTGCCATAAGCGCATAGACAGCTCCCACGACAAGTTCAATCCCAACACGGGTAAACACGAAGGTACTTCCAATGACACTGTGGAGCTTCTCCATGGACTGATTCTCAGCCAGTCTAAACAAACCCCACGAGACAATGCCAGGCGCCGCATCTGCGACGAACTTGGGGAGTGCGCTCAGGTCAGCATCCTCAAGAACATCAGCCACAGAGGCTGCCGAAACGATGGCCAGGGGGAACAAGGTGAAACCCTCGATAATGAGGGGACCCCACCAAGAGCCAAGACGGTCAGTGAAGTTCCCGAGAAGAAACTGAATAGCTGGGATATTGAGGGCGATAATTGGAAGAAGCTGAGAAGTCGAGAGAGGAAGAACCATACGAAGCATCAAGTTGCCAGCCCAGCCGATGAAGCAAGCCGCCTTGAGCGCAGTTGTGTGCGTGACCGCAGAGGGGATGGAGCCATAGATAGGAGACAGGTTGAGCTGCGACGCGCTCGACGCGACACCTAACAAACCAAGGAGCAAGAGAGTCTGGATATACACAAGCGCCTGGCCCATGAACCGCTTCGCAAAAGTATCTTCCTTGGCCTTTGTCGCAAGTTCCTTGAGTTCCTTTTCAAACCGTTCCGGCGTCAAGCCTTCAGGCGCGCCAGTCGCCTTAGCCGATTGGCTGACCTTTTTGGGAGCCATTGTGAGATAACAGGGCAATTGATAGAAAGGAATATATAGGCAATACAAAGCAAGATATGAATGAGAAACAAAATAGACAAGAACGGTCTGTTCCAACGATTCAAATGGCCTGCACTTGAAGCTTGTAGACGTTTGGTTGGTTGGAGGTGAGATCAAGCTCAATTAAGGTTGACGTGGCGGGAAACCGTTTTCTTTATTCATATTTTGTGGCTGGTGCTGTGGCTTGCTTGAATTACGGGACCTCCTAGGCTTTGCAGCCATTGACTTGTTATAATGATAAAGCTCTATTCATATTGGATACTTGTGGTGAGTTTCTCAACGTCTGAACTCATGCTCAACTATGTAGCCTGAGAAATTTACAGCATGATAATATCCATATCTACCGATTTAAATATTCCTTGTCTTACTCAGTGCTACATTAGCCACCCGCACAGTAAATTCTCCGAATTGAAGCTATCATCGACTCATTCACCGTAGCAAGTATAGTCGTACGGCTGTTTTTTGCCCACGAGATGAAAAGCGGAAGTATGCTCTGGAGCCAAGTCATGGGATTAAACGTGATAGCTCAACTGCTGAACCTACCGTTTCTCGTATTATGCGTAATTCATAACATTCAAATCCAACCAAACTGATCATCAAATTTCGCTTCATGCAGCCCTGGATTCTCAATGCTCGTATTCCCGATATAATGCGCCTTCATGCTATTCCGTTATGTCCCGAGCCTTTCCAAAGGGGCTCTGAAACCAAGGTATCATTCATCATCCCGAGCCCAAATGATCAGAAAGAAAAATAACCGTGACAAGGCCTATAAAAAGATGATAGTATGCCCATGCCAAATCCTTAGCCCTCCCAAATCGCAATGCAGCAACGACAGAAACGCCTGAACGATGCAAGCCGTGGCTACATGTTCCAAATCAACACCCTTGATCGTTCCTCAATCATAGTAGTTGACTGAACCTGGAACCCTCCTGTTATAAGTGTATCGTGTATTCCATATCTTTCCCGTACTTCTTACATCCGCGTAGGATAATCTTCCATATCATCGTCGCTGCTTTCTTCCTCTATATCGTCCTCATCGTCGTCGGTCCTTGGACTGTACATAGCGCTCATTTCTGACGCACTGGGCCTGCTACCCAAGCTGTCAAGAATGCCACCACTGAAAACAGGTGGCGCGGAAACCGAAAGGTCAGCGTGACTGCCATTCCTACTCATGGAGGGCTTCTCTGGCAGCTGCTTAAGCAAGCCCGTCGAGATATCCAACATTGTCATGGCAAACTCAGTCAAGCCCTTACCTTCGCCAGGCTTTGAGCTCACTGAGAGGGTCCATCTATACTCTCCCAAACGCCTTCGATACCAATCCGCTTCTTCGCGCCCAGGTGAGGTTGCCCAAAGTAGAGACCCAAATGTACCAATTAATGCAAAGTTAGTCTTGGAAGCAAAGTACCAAAAAGAACGCAAATGATTCGGTCCAAGTCGGTTGACAAAGTCCATGGCAGAGATGAGACGTGCTTTGGCAGCACTGCGGCAGATGTGCTGCACGTATGAGTCGACAGAACTAGAGGGAGAAGCCAATGACCGTATGATTCGTCGATGGAGCGTAATCTCGGCAGCAAAGTATGCTAGATGGAGATATCCAATACTCGACAACCTGTTGGAGGCAGGGTTAAGAGAAGAGTATGAAGAGTCGAGGCGAATTAATTGTGGTAGACCTCCGTACCACTCCTTCAATTTGAGCTGAATGGGTTTCGCAAGCGACAATACTAGCTGTGTTCCCTGTTTGCCTGCGTTCGTAACCGTGTTCATGGCTTGAAGGGTATAGAACGTGTCTAGAATTTCGGAGAGGATTTCCGAAAGCTGCACCACTCGAGTAAACAACACTCTTCCCTTCTCAATATCGAGCTTCTCATCCGGATCATTCTCATCCCATTCAACATCAGGAAAGTCGTTTGCTGTCAGAGGTTGAACACCCCAATTAGTAGCAAAAATATGCGATGGTCGCCCGTGAACGAGGGCACCCCATTTGTCCTGCATGTAAAGTGCCCAAGCCAATCGCTTCCGTAAGCCCTTCTCCCACGGTGGTATCTTCCAACCAGTACAATCCAGGTGCAACCCCAATTCATGACCAAGTGCAACAAGTTGGGCGGTGGGCGCCCACTGGTCACCCTCGGGCCTCTGGGAAAGAAGTAGGCCAGCCTGAATCGTTGACAGCTTCGGTCGGAACGTGGCTTCATCGAGAGTTGCACGCACGAGGCTTTCGAGCTCCCTAACATTGGGTCGTGGCAAACCAGCCAGTTCTTCACTCTGATCCCACCAATTGATGGCAAGGATATACACAGCCGCAAGAAGTGGTGGTGAAAACTCTCTGTAAGATCTTTCATACTTTTCCATAAAGACATGTTTTTGGATGATAGGGAACCCTGGGTGAACAACTCGAAAGTATATATCGATGAGATGTCTGCCATGGGGCGCCACGATGGACTCGACATGATCAGCGTCTTGCGTCACATGTTCGTGTCCGGGAGTGCTGGAGTCAGGAAGCATCAAGAAAGTGTCGTGTTCGCTGACTTTGCGAAGAGTTCCTCTTGACAAGAGGCTTTCGTCATGGGGATCAAAAGAGGAGAGGTTAATGAGTGAAGGTTCAAAGTCGGTGGTAGGACCAATGTACTGGCTATAGCGATCATCTTGAAGGCCGAGCGTACGTTTAAGCATGGTCGGGCCGCCAACATTGGCCATCTCCTCCAGGAACGAACTGCTAGCAGCGGTGCTGGAAAGGCTGGAGTTATGGTTTCGTCGCCTAGATGCGAGACCCGGTGAACTGTACGAGGCCAATCATATGTCAGACAAACGCATGCAAGGACGAACACGAGTAAGGAGAAAGGTTATCAGAGAAAGGGAATGAGTGTAGAAGGAAACGATAGACGCAAGGGAAACGCACGGGGAACGGTGGAGCATTCAAGCCAGGATGAGTGTGGAGGGCTCACCGGCATGAGTATGGAGAAGAATATGGATAATGGAGAATGAGATGGGGATATCGGATTGATCTGACCTTCTTTTCCCAATAATATCTTCACTAGCCTCACCATGAAGCTTCCTTTTTCGGGACTGAGGACTAGAAGAAAGGGAACATTCGGAGCCCGCAGCTTGGCACTGGATACAACCATCGTCATCGTCGTTAAGGATGCAGTTGACGCGTGAGTACCGACATGATAGACAAGGTGGGATGGAGGAGGCGTTGAAGGATGAACCTTCAACGGGTGCAGAGCTGGCAACTCCGTGACCCATTTCGAGCCTATGAAAGCTGTCCTGGCGATAAGCAGATGGCTCTGGCCTAGGAGGTTTAGGAGCAATGGCGATAGGCGCCGTCCTCTGGACCGGGGCTGAGGACTGGGGAGACATTGTGGGAGAGTACGGATAGATCCAGAACAATGTATAGAATCCCAATACCGCAGCAAAGCAGAGCACCAACAGAGGGTGTGTTGCTGTCAGGGCACAACCTAGGGCTCGAATTGTGTTACTCCAGAATACCTTACAGGCGCCCGTTGCCCTGCAATAAACGGGCGCAAGATGGTTGAGCCTCAGTGGCTCTTTGACTTGTCAGCCTCCCGTCTCGGGGTACAATGCAGCCCCGTCAGTGCCGCAAGATTTCCGATATGGACGGTGGTGACGATAGTAAGATAGTTTTTTTTTTTATTAGTTTTTTTTTGGGATGCGATAAAGCCCCACGGGGTCGACAGTGACGCAATGCGGTTGGAGCTACGACCACTGAGAAGCGAGATGATAGGTAACGATAGCTAATAGAACCACGTTATCCAAATCGAGTTGAGTGAGTTGATTAGAGTCACACACACGACACGAGTCAATGGTTGGTGTGAGATAAGAATCTGGGGAAGCGGAAGACGGGATGGGATGGGATGTGAGGCGATTTGATGCAAGGAAGATGTGAAGAAGAAGAGGGAAAAAAAAGATAAGAAAATGCCCGAGTGAACAAAGTGTGTAAGTGGTTGGCGAAGAAAGACGGGAACCAGCGTGAGAGAGGGCAAAGAGTGGGATCCAAGATGCTGGGATCCAATGTCAGGGACTTGCTGGGATGATTGGGGATGGCGGGCGCAGATGGGCGCCGATGGAGTCGAGTCGGTCGGTCGACAGCAAAAAGTGACAATGGCAGAAACAGACCAGGGGTGTATTTTGGTTTATCTGATAAGGCTTTTGCAAGCGGGGAGAGGGTATTGACTAAGAGAACGATAATCAAGCAGAAATACCGAACTCGGTCCTTATTGTTGAGTCGGTTCTCCTCTCTTTTACCCCCTTGTCTTGTCTTGTCCTGCTGCCCTCGTGGTCACCTATTTTCTTTGCAACCAATATAAAGTGCATATAGGTTACAGATGCGATAGCCCGGGAACTGTACGGTGATGATGTGGTGCAATGCGACAAGCGACAGCCTAGACAGGCAGGACAGAGCACGATAAAGTCCTGTACTGTTGCGGTACTCTCCAGATCGCAGGCGACGGCGATAACAGGTCGGCACGAAACAAATTGGATGACAAGTTGCTTGCCTTGGTACGCCCGTTATGAGCTGGCAGCTGTGCTCTGGCTGGTTGATTTGGCGCTCACACAGCCAAAATGTCTTGACTCTTGCAGGCGGGGATCAAAGCCTGGGGAACCGGGGATTAGATTGGACTGGGTTTGGTTGGAATGCAGATGCAGGGCCAGGGTAGAGTCCTGAATCTCAATGCGCTGTTACCCGTTGCTCTGACCTGATTTGATCCAATATCGACTTCTCTGCTTGGAGAAGAGATAATCCGGACCAGTTGTGCACAAACAACTGATATTGATAATAACGATGATAAGAAACGGAGAGGTCAGTGGTAGAGGGAAGAACCTGGAGGCCTTACCCTTGTCCTTTCTTAAGGTAACTGCGAGATAAGCTAACGGGCCTATCAGATTCGACGTCATCAATAAAAAACGACCAACTGGGCCAGAATCAGCTACCTAGTCGCGCAGCGGTGGCGCGATCGCCGGTTTCGCGGACGTGGGCAACTTATTTATATCAGAGTATAATCAAGAGATGCGATAGTCGTTGCCTGAATTGTGTCTTTTGCGGCTGGGTAGTGCCCGAAGTTGAATGAGGCGGGGAAAACAAGAAGAGGTAAAGATAGAGAAGTAAAGAAAAATAGCAGAGCTGCTGCTACTGTACTAATGCTCATGGAAGGTTTTGGAGAAGGGACCTGAAGAAACTGCAAAAAGGCAAGCAGGCAGGCATGTGAGAGACGAAAAAGAAAGAGTACATCCGGCGTGGTGGATTTCTCCGCAACGCTAAAAGTACCTGACCAGGACTTCTCCCGTCAAAGGGTCCCGTTCTCCAGATACAATCCCCAAGTTCCCCTCTGTCAAGTTCGGGACAAGCCTTGTTAATTGGTGTCTAAGAGGCGTCCCCCCAAAGTCGAAGACCCCGGAGTATGTGCCGAATGAGGAATCTCGAACTTGGGCAATATGGCCTAGGAAGGGAGGTACTGAACTTCAGTACGGATATTCGTATCTCAACACCAACAAAAGGGCAACGCAACATCTGGGGACATTCGTGTTTCGGGTTGGACTGTCATACCCTCAACTTGAGTGGCTCTTTGCTTGTCCTTGCACGCAAATATACTAGGGGCGTAGTAATCAATGACTCAACAGACTGAAACATCAAACCTTAAGCTCTCTCATGAACAGACATCCACCTGCTGCAAATCATCCAATATAAAGTCGCTTCCAATTTCCGATATCTCAAGAGAGACACACCTCAGCGGGAACACAGCCTTGCCTGAATCATGACCAATGCTGAACCGTTACATGGCCCTAGTCATGTAGACGAGGACCAGCGTGCGCAATGGGTGATTTTCTCGGCAGCGGCGTCGTTGCTAAATGCCCAGACAAAGACCAGCTCACTTTTTCCTAGGCTGAGGAAAGAAATGGGCCACATCATGAACAACCCCGGGGTCCAGAGTCTAAGTCCGGGTCTGGTTGTTGCTGTGCACTAAACTTCCGAGCGAGTGAGGATAAAGACCGGCGAAGTGAATGGATGAGCAAGCTTATCTTTAGAAAAGTAGAGGAGATAGAAATACATAATGGTAAAGATAAGTTAAGACAAGAAAAGAGGAGCCCCAGCCTACAGAGACATTTTTCTGCACAACCACAGATGCCAGCTTTGAACACCATCTCGAGAGGAAACCTTAAGCTCGAAAAGTACAGTATACCAGATACTACTATGCAAGTATGTATGGGGACCAAGTATCTCATACAAGCTCACCAAGGGCGGTCCTCTGCGCCCATTACCAAATGGAAAACCATCTGTGAGCTCGTCTTGCCTCATACTGCATGGTCCGGCAGTTGTTTTAACGTAATGGCTCGTCCGGGGTTGATTTACCGCTGCAGTCAAGCAAGACGTCTTTACTGCATTCGTTAGCGGCTAAAATAACCTTTTTATCTTATTGGTAAAATTCCCGAGCTTCCTTACTGTTGGTTTCGCTTGTCGTGATATGCCTCAGCTCTCAAAACACCGCAAATCTCCCCTATCTGGCCATCAGCTCACTTTTGATACCACCGACTCTATAACTTGCTATCAGACCCGGTGCTGCTCCCGGCTACTAGTTCTACTACTCCGAATTACTCCGATATTCGGCTCACAACATGTAAACTCGGTGAACCGTTTGCCAAATTTAACCTGTCATCAGTCAGTTATCTCTGGCTGCCAAGTGACGATTCTCTCGTCTCCCTATTTGATAGCAAGCAATTTCTAGAACAAAAAACATCAGTCATATGGTCCCCAGTTTCATTCCACCAGACCTCGACACAGGTTTTGGAGAGACGTTGAGATGAGCCCCGCACGAGACAGCTTCTTCCAAGATCTATCAGCTCATGGTTATTGATAGATGACTTCAGATCCCTTAGACTCGGAACAAATACACTTTCTATGATTGGTCCATAGAAAAGCCCTTCCATCCCTTGCCCTGTTCCTGATCTTGGCTACAACCAGAGACTTGACC
>PVPY01001412.1:0-29253 GCA_002982035.1 Fusarium algeriense | reverse complement strand
GGGGATGGGGCATGGGGGCTAGGGCCGGCTCGTTCCGCAGTGATAAGCAAGGTAGTGCACATACCGGTGTTGCCACGGCTAGAGTTGTTGAGTCCCATGATACGGTCAAAGCAACTAGAGCGAGCATGAGGATTGACATGTAAAATGACAGTGGTTTCTTGGGTTTAGGCGGCGTTGGTTGCTGACTCATATCGCTAGCTTGGCCTCCTGTGGACGGTGACCCTGATGGTCTGACATGTTGATGTTCTGTGCGTTGCTGCTGGTATCTTGAGAGCCTTATCGTGGACGATGTTTCCCCCGGCCCTACTCTGCCGGCCTCAGGAGTAGATGCGTCGTTAGCAACAGAGCCAGATTTCAATGTCACCATCATTGTAGGTCAGTGGGTTGCGGTGGGAAGATTGAGTTGTGAGTGATGCGACTTGTTTGATTGATCAAGTATGCTGTAATCGGTGAAATAACATAATATAACCCGGACCAACAGGATTATCGTTACAAGGAGTAGCAACCTTGTTCTTTTACGCAATGCAATTAAAGGAAGAAAACGAAATCGACAAGGTAGTGCATCCAACATTAAATCATCGGAAAACTTCCCATTGGCCGAAAGCCTCATGTAATAGTGCTGTGAATGTGTTTGTATCGAGGCCGGATCAACAGGCGAATTAAGGTTGCGGGTGCCAGCAGCCTGAGCCAAGCCAAGATTCAGAGAGCCGCCGCATTTAAACAGCTGATGGGGGACTTCCCTACTCTGGTGGGGTTCGACATTGCTCCATATCTGCCATTTCTAGCTGAATATGCGAATAACCGTCTTGGCCTCAGCGGACAGGGGCAGTGTGCACATACATACAGGACTATCGTACGAGAAAAAGTGCTCATGTTTCGCGACGTTGTTGATACCAGGATACTCTCCAAGGATAATGAGAAACTGCTTACAGCCAAGAGGGCGCGTCACTCGGGGCCAACAAAGTGCTCATGCACAGTTGCGACTACATTACTTCGATGTACGCACGCAACAGCCCAGCCAGAGATTGGATCTGATGAGGAGGTCTTGTCATGGCGCGACATCCCTCTCGGAGATGTTACTGGCATTGAGCTCTATGAACTAAGCTCTATGTAACGATGTAGAGTGAGACAGGCATTTAGTGGGAAGGCTTTGCCTTAATTTCATTGACCAAACATGAACAGCACATCTGAACGGGACAAAATTTGGAACGAAACCTTTAAAAAATAAATAAAAAATAAAAAATAAAAACTTAAGCTACTGTTTGACATGATATAATAGGTTCCTATATATTGATTACTCCAAGACAGGCTTTATCTAGTGTCATGGAACCGGTACTGCTGTCGGAGACCCAATCGAAATTGCAGCCATTACGTCTGTATTTGGAAACTCGACTGAGGATTCTCAAATGCACATCACTTCTGTGAAGCCAAACCTAGGTCACTCGGAAGGTGCCTCGGGGTTGAGTTCGCTGATAAAAGCCGTACTCGCATTGGAGAACCGCACCATCCCTCCAAATATCAAATCTCAGCCTCTCAGTCCTAAGATTCCCTTTGATCGCGCTGGACTGGTTGTACCAACGGAGCCAACACCGTGGCCAGCCGGTAAAGAGGATCGAGTGAGTGTCAGTGCCTTTGGCATTGGCGGATCCAATGCCCATGTCATTATCGAGTCAGCGCAAGGCCTCAATGGCCCACGACTTGCTGCAAATGTCAGACAGGAGGAGATCCCTCAGTTATTTGTATACTCGGCAAACACTCCCGAGTCCCTCAAGATGATGATCGGCAAGTATCAAGTCTTCCTTGATAGCACCTCAGAGTCCATGGCTGATATCGCCTACACACTTGCCAACAGAAGGGAGCACCTCCCGTACCGCTCATTCTCGGTGGTCACCAATGGCCACCATAGCAGTCCGCCAGCTGTAAGCTCAACAGCAAGCAAGTCCAAGGATTTGCCTTCTATTGTCATGGTGTTCACCGGACAGGGAGCGCAATGGCCACAAATGGGTCGCGAATTGCTACGTACCAACAATGTCTTCAGCGCCAGCATCAGTATGCTCGATGAGAAGTTGAAGAACCTGGGGGTAGACTGGAGTTTACAAGCCGAACTCAGTAAGCCGATCAACAAGAGCCGTGTTAATGAAGCAGAGTTCTCACGGCCGCTTTGTACCGCTCTTCAAATCGCACTCGTTGACACGTTTGCCTCAATCGGGCTCAGTCCTTCAGCAGTAGTCGGTCACTCCAGTGGCGAGATTGCTGCTGCGTATGCTGCTGGTGCCTTGACAGCGGAGGAGGCCATCACCGTCACCTACTACCGCGGAGCGACAGCCAAGCTAACAAGGTCGGGCCGAATGGCTGCTGTGGGCTTGGGTTGGTCTGAGGCAGAGAAATACCTTGTTCCCGGAGTGGTTGTAGCCTGTGATAACTCCCCGAGCAGCGTGACTCTCTCTGGAGATGCAGATCAACTCCTTTCTGTGGTGGAAGCCATCAAGGAAGACCAGCCAGGAGTGTTTACCACTGTCCTTAAGGTTGAGAAGGCCTATCACTCGCACCATATGACCGAAGTTGATGAGGATTACTACATGACTATGCTTGACAAGGTTTCTGGCAACACGCCATCCAAACCCTTCTTCTCTAGTGTCACGGGTAGCCTGCTTGAACCTTCCAAGGGTAACAGCGAGTTGGGGCCGAGCTATTGGCGGAGAAATTTGGAGAGCCCTGTACTTTTTCGAGGAGCTGTATGAAGCATTCTACAAGATCCGAGCCTCAATAATCCGGTATTCCTCGAGATTGGCCCTCACTCTGCGCTTTCCGGTCCCCTGAGGCAGATACTGGCTCACGAGTCAAGCGCAGCCACCTACATATCGTCCTTGACCCGGAAGCAGAACAGTACCGAGAATCTATTGTCAGCCGTTGGCAAGCTCTTTATGCTTCATATCGAGCCTGACTTCGAGGTTCTGATGAAAGGCGGCCACTGTGTACCGAATCTGCCATGCTATCCCTGGAATCATCAACGGAGCTACTGGTGGGAGCCTCGAGTGGCCAAGGAATGGAGCCACCGAAAGTATCCCTACCACGACATTTTAGGTGTCAAGTTGCCCGAAAGTACCGATATCGAGCCCGTCTTCAGGAACCTGTTTCATCTTGACAACGCTCCGTGGATCCGTGATCACAAAATCAAGGACGATATCATATTCCCGTTTGCAGGATATATCGTTATGACAGGAGAGGCTGTACGCCAACTTACTGGCATTCAAGATGGATTCAGCCTTAGACAAGTTCTTATTGATACAGCTCTCGTTGTTCCTGAGGGTGCACCAACCGAACTGGTTACAAACTTTCGTCGCCATCGTCTGACAAACTCTACTGAAAGTCAATGGTGGGAGTTTGTCATCATGTCTCACAATGGCCACGGTTGGACGAGACATTGCTCGGGCCAGGTACGAGCAGAAACGTCTGCGGCCATAGTACCGGCAGAGACCCCCAAAGAACAACCACGCCAAGTCGGAATGAGAAAGTGGTACGAGCTGTCGAGCAAGCTAGGCATGCACTATGAACCTCTATTCCGAAGCCTCGAAGATATGACAGCAAACACTGTTATCCCACGTGTTTGTGTGGCCAAGACACGCAACAACCAACATGGGGATGAGGCGAACTACCATCTGCATCCCGTAGTTATTGACGCGTGCTTCCAGTTACTTGGTGTCGCAGGTCAAGCTGGCTTGACTCATGATGTGCGACGATACGTACCAAGGAAAGTTGAATTTCTCAAGGTCTTCAGATACTCAGCAGACGTCTTGACTGCCACTGCTGTAGCAGAGCCTGATGGAGACCAACTTGTTGGTGATGGATCATTCGTCGTTGACTCAGCAGCAGTGTTCCAGGTCTCCAAGGCTCACTTGGTCTCGATTGATGACGATCGACTAGACAGCATACGCAATAGCTCCATTACGGCGCGTTGTGAGTGGGTAAAGCATATCGACTTCCAAAACTTTGGTGATTTTGTTCGTCCAGCACACGACCATAGCCAATATAACTCGGTCTTAAACGAGCTCACTAAACTTTCAATACTCCAGTCGCAACAAGCAAGCTCTACTACAGCCATCGAAGCCCAAGAACCCCATATTGTCAAATACAAAGCGTGGTTAGACCAGCAAGATATTACTTCAACCAACTTGGAGACCGATGAACAAACTACGGTTGTAAGTCGACTCGCAGCCCTCACCACGATTCTGGAAACTACCCCTTTCGCGCTAGTAGCTGAAGCCGTTACCAGGGTGTGTAAGAACTTCACTTCCTTGCTATTGGGTAGTAAGACAGCTATCGATATACTCACCCCCGAAGATACCTTGGACAAGCTTAATGAGTTTCTTGCTGCGTACGACAGTTCCGCTTTTATGAAGTCCATTGGACTTAGCAAACCCAATCTCCGGGTTCTTGAGCTCGGGGGCCATGGGGCTGCAACCCAAACCACGTTGAAGCAACTCACCCGCTCAAATGTCCCTCTATATTCTCTCTATGTCTTCAGCGACACATCTGTAGGGAGGGTGGGCGTGGCAAAGGAGCGTTTTAAGGGCATTCCAAACATGCAATTCGCCACTCTCGACATTAACAAAGACTTCGAAAGTCAGGGGCTGCAAGAGGGCGACTTTGATCTGATTATCGCCTCGGGGGTTATGCATAAAGCCACCAGTATCCACCGCGGCTCAGTAAATCTGAGAAAGCTCCTTCGCCCAAGCGGTCGACTACTTTTCCAAGAGCCGCGACCAGGGGTGACGTGGCTCAAGTACGTTCTAGGATCCATGCCTGGATGGTGGTCAAGTGTTGAGGAATATCGGGCACATGAGCCATTTCTAAGCACTCTCGATTGGGAAAAGGAGCTCAAAGCAGCAGGGTTCGAGGGCCTTGAAGGCGAGGTCCAAGACTCGTAGGGACCTAACTCTCTGAACAACATCATGGTGATCAAACCGCATAGGAGCCTGGACCGACCCAAGTTGGTGACTCTACTTCGCGATGGTGCAAGTGATGAGACTTCCGGTCGTCTGGTGCGGGAACTGGAAGCCAGAGGATATAAAGTGTCTTACAGCACTCTTGAAAATATTCCGCCGAACGGGCAGGATATAATCTCGCTACTCGATGGAAAACACCCATTCTTCAAAGACATGAATGGCATCAAGTTTGAACAGCTGAGGAGCTATATAAATCAGCTGGGAAACTCTGGTGTTCTTTGGCTCACCAAATCTTCCTCCACTCACCATTGCCAGGATCCTCGTTATGCGCAGGTCATCGGATTCGCTAGAACGATACGGACTGAAGAGGGAGTTGACTTTGCCACCTGCGAAGTTGATGATTTGAACTCCTCTAAAGCGGTAGTGGATGTCGTTGATAGGTTTAGTCAGCGACATGATGATGGCGTTCTAGGTCCAGACCTGGAGTACGCCATATGCGACGGAGTGATTCGCGTCAACCGCTTCTTCCCCTTCTCCCTCGAAGAGGAAGCTCAGGTTTCAGATCCTTCAGATGAAGCAGTTCTCAAGATAGCCAAGCCGGGTCGGATCGATTCCCTCTATTGGGGTGCAACTCCTCACTCGCCCCCCAAAGACGACGATGTCGAGCCTGAGGTTCACGCAGTCGGACTGAACTTTAGAGTAAGTATCATGGCATTCGCCGTCAGTCGAAGGCTTTACTGATTTTGTACAGGACATTCTTGTTGCAATGGGACTTATTCCGCTTCCTGAGCTCACATTCGGATACGAAGCGGCCGGCATGGTGACTCGTGTTGGTCCGAAAGTGACAAAGCTTCGAGTCGGAGACCGGGCCATTGGCGCTTCGATCAAAGTTTTCGCTACCAAAGTTACGGATACCGAGCTGTTGTTTGAGAAAATCCCCGATAGTCTGGGGGGGGGTTTGTTGATGGCGCCAGTCTGGGACTGGTGTTCTCAACAGCCATATACTCGCTGATCGACATTGGCCACTTAGAGAAGGGAAAGGTATTTTGAACCGGCTTCCAGAAACTGTGGTGAAATGGGATTAATATGCTAACCGCTGCTACAGTCGGTGCTTATTCATAGCGGCGCTGGAGGCGTCGGCCAAGCCGCAATCCAGGTCGCCCAGATGATCGGAGCTGACGTGTACACTGCGGTCGGAAACGAGGAGAAGGTCAAATACTTGATGGAAACCTTCAATCTTCCTAGAGAGAACATCTTCGACGCGCGCAGCGAATCTTTCGTAGAAGATTTGATGCGCGCAACTCACAACAAGGGCGCCGACGTAGTGCTGAACTCGCTCTCTAGAGAGTTACTTCATGCCACTTGGCGCTGTGTTGCTAAATGGGGATCTATGGTAGATATTGGGAAAAGGGACTTGCTAGGAAGTGGAAAGCTTGACATGAGCGTCTTCCTTTCTAATCGAGGCTACTGCTGTGTTGACATGGACCAGATGCGACTGGAAAGGCCTTGGGAATCAGATCGGTATGTCAGCTACTGGCACCTAGGATTCTTTACCCATCCATCCCTTGGAGGAACTATAGTTACTGAAACTGACATTTATTTTCTCATTCTAGACTTCTACATTAGACGATTGAACTTTACCGCCAGGGCCATATCAAGCCGATTCGCATAGCCAAGACATTCGCTGCTAGCGCAATTCAAGAATCTTTCAAGACAATACAGCAAGGCACTCACATAAGCAAGGTCGTGGTACAAGTTCGCGATAGTTCTGGCAGACCTCAGCTCGGTCAGATACAGAGCATGAGAGAAAATCCTATTTGTTTCGATGGAGCGGCCTCGTATCTGCTGATAGGCGGTCTCGGTGGGCTTGGACGATCGATCGCGGTGTGGATGGCTATGAAAGATGCTCGTCATCTCACATTCCTGTCTCGAAGTGCTGGGAGTAGACCTCACGACCAAGGTCTTGTCCAAGAACTTCAAAGTATGGGCTGCGCCGTCCAGATGGTCCGTGGCAGCGTGTTGAGCCTGGATGATGTGGCAAGAGCAGTAGATGGAACCCCAGCGCCCCTGAAAGGCATCATTCAAACGTCCATGGTACTTCGCGATCAGTCATATCAGCGTATGACGATCGAATATTGGAACACCTGCGTTGCTCCCAAGGTTCAAGGTACTTGGAATCTGCACAACGTGACAAGTTTGCGGAAAGAGAAATTGGACTTGGACTTCTTCGTCTTGTTCAGTTCCCTATCGGGCATCATCGGATAAATTGGTCAAGCAAACTATGCGAGTGTAAATACTTTCCTCGATGCCTTCGTCCATTATCGCAAATCCATGGGTCTTCCCTGTAGCGCGATCGATATTGGAGCCATGGAAGGCGTGGGCTACGTCTTTGAGAACGACGATCTTCTCCGCAAGATGCAAGGCTCTGGTTGGCGTTCAGTACAGGAGGGACAGTTGCTCAAAGCGTTGGAAGTTGCCATGATGCAGAATGATCTGATTCCGTCACGAGAAAGCACATCGACCGCCTATGAAGATACTCTCGTTGAACACAGCAACTTCTTACTCGGTATCTCCCTACAACCCCGCTCAGTGACCCAGGCAGTAGCGCACGGCTACGTAAAGACGTTCGAATGGCTGTATACCATAATGAAGGCACCAGCAACTCCTCCAAGTCTGTAGCAAGCAATGACGCTCTCAGCTCGTTTCTCGCTTTGGCAAAGGGGAACCCAGCACTTCTCAGAGCACCCGAGGCTGGGCAACTCATCGCCCGCGAGATTGGTAAGAAGATGTTGGCCATGCTTCTCAAGTCCAACGATAACATCGATATTTCAATCTCGTTGACAGAGCTGCGGCTGGACTCCATGATCACCGTCGAAATGCGCGCTTGGTGGAGAATTACCTTTGGCTCTGATATCAGTGTCTTGGAAATGTTGGGCATGGGCACATTGGACGCTCTCGGTAAACGTGCAGCTGAAGAGCTAGAAATACTCTATGGCGCATAGATAGATACGCTTTACGTTGTTATGCTGTATAATGGACAGAAAGTCATTGAGCTACTGATTACATGAGTCCTTACCGAAATTCAGACGCCTACGTTTTTTCCCGAGTATTAGAGCCCGTGAAGGGAATACTGTGCCGGAGGAAGAGCACCAGGCCAGAGAAATACCATAAATACGGTTTGCCTTAGTACTGCCTAGCCTCGTAGTATCCAGATTGTAAACATCATTATATACAGCTTTCCTTTCTTAGATAATACTGGTTATTAAAGAAGCTACTATTAATGTTAGAATAATATTACTCTACGAGTTGGTAACTTGCTCGCTGCGCCAAACTAATTCTCTCATCTCCGGTTTCAGAGAAGATGATCATTAGAAAAGCCCAACTTGAGCAGACGACAAGCTTTCAACGTTTTCCCGTAGCTTCCGGTCGGCATGGTTTGATGTGATATTTGTACTTGAGACACTATCGATATTGAGTGTCGTCAATCAAATAAATCGACGAGCGAACGAGACTTGCAAGTGCGATATGAATCAATAAGTAAAAAGGAGTGATCATTAACTATACACTACTTCTGATTATCCTTGCTACTCTCTGCTTCCTGCTTATTCCAACCCGGAATTAGTTCATTATCAGCCTCTCCCTCATCATCGCTTGCATCTCTATTCTTCCGTACTCTCCTCGCGGCTCGACGTCCAACAACCGGAAGTTTCTCAACGCCCAGGTCTTTCGCAGATTGTGGCAAGAGCTTCGGATCTAGAAGTCCTGCTTGAACTAAAACACTAGCTTGATCCCAGTAGACATGCTCCTGGTATAGTCTTCCTCCTCTGACTGCCACAATGCTGACCATGAGAATCTCAATCTTCTTGTTGGTAGGTGGAACTCCAGGAAGCATCCACTGGACTTGTTCTGTGTGCTTGAACTGCACATGCATCTCATCAACGACGCGATCGACTCCGATGGTGCGTGACAAGAGTGTGATCTTTAGTGAAGGTGGTGTTGTGAATGATTCGGAGTAGAAACGCTTCAGCTCAGCTGCACCAGTTGCACCAGTCAGAGTCGGTATGTAAGTGACGTGGGGAGTTTTGTGCGTTGTGAATGTTGACAAAGCTTGGCCAAGGTTCTTGGAGAAGAATTTACCTATTGAAGTATTAGTTCAGTCCAATATGAACCCGTCTCAAAGACGCTGGTACTTACTCTGCAAGTTATGCTCTAGAACAAGCTCTAGATCGGGGTTGATACCAAACACCTTCCTGGCAGCTGCCAAACTGCGACTCCACGCCAGTTCAGCTGAAACACTATCGTACTCATCAAGATCATGCTCAGCGAAGCCGGGCTCAGCTTCATATGTGTAACTGGGATACGCGAGGTTGAGCTTTCCGCCAGTGCCCATACCACTCTGAATCTTGGTGCGTCTCACGCGTTTCTTGCCCTGGATGCCTACCATCTGAGACTGCTTGACTACGCCTACTTCTTCACCGGCTGCTAGATGAACTAATGCGCTGATGCTGCTGGGGAATCTTCCGTTGGTGTCTGGGATGCGAGTTGGGTAATAAGCAATGAGAAGGCCGAGCTTGAACTCTGGGTTGTTGTCGAGAATGTGAAAGTGCTCGAGACAAACTGCCGCCGCGTCGTCGTAGGCTAATCTCTGTCAGCGTGCCTCCAGCATCCTCAGCGACATTTTTACTTACCAACGATTCCAAACTTCTCACAAGGACCGAGATTTTCCTTACTCAACGACTTGATCTTCTTCAGATAACCATCTCCACAGCTCTCCATTGAGATATACTCCACATCAAAACCCTCGTCCCTCCACTCAGCCAGAGTAATCTCGTCAAAATCGTCATTTTCACCCGTTATGTAAAGCTTTGGAGGATTGCGTGGGAAATCACCAGAGAGGAAGTTCTGGTCTCTGTGATTGGTGCTGTTATCTGATAAGATCTGGACGTTGCGCCCCTCAGCCTCTGGGACGGCGGATTTGATAAGATTCGGGATATTGATGTTCATATTTACAACTGAGTTGATATTATAGTTACAGATTGCAGGTAATTTTGAGGACAAGAATAACCTGATATATTCTTGTCCACTTCCAAGTTCCAAGTTTCAGATCATTCAGTTGACCCTGTTTGAGCGTTATGATGATGTCAGAACAGTACGCGTGCAGCTGAGTCATCAGATACGCAGTTCTGATTCGGTCACTTCCGTGGCCCGCCTACCCTGCAGTTCTCTCGTCTTCACTCGTTTTTGAGACTTTAGGCTGTTGGCAATCGTAAATGCTGTGGGATCGGCGATCAATTTTTAGGTACCGGTAACAATATAGCATGACTAAGAGCAGTGATTAATGGGATTTGGTGTTAAGGTGCACGATTTCGCCCAATTTGCTAGGCAATGCCATGTTTGTCACCCCTCAATCTACATTTTTGGTCAAGCAATTGGAACCAGTGAGTTTGCATCTGTGCATCCTACATCTACTTTGAGATGTTCTGGAATAGAGACCACCGAAATAAATAACAGCTGCAGTCAAGTTCCGTTATCATCAGGTCAGCTTCTTGTTGACCTTGGGCGCGATATCGGCTACTGAGAGAACCCCAGATTCTGATCGCGCCCTACAGATTCTCGGTGTAGCTTCTAAATATAGCGTCTGGGACTGAGAATGGTCACTATGGCCGCGTTATCTCCAAAACTACCAATCATCATCGTCAAATTTGCCAACTGGTGTATCCACAAGCGTCAACCTGGAGTTAGCTTGATCACGCTTCCTTCATTCACTGCTTACATGTTGCATCTGTGAAGCAATTCATTCATTTATAATCGAATTAGCTCTACATCAACGGCATGTCTGAAAATGTAAGCACGGCCCGGATAAATGACCAGTGCTGAGCTTAGAAGAAAGCCTCAAACCAGCCACTTGATCCTATGATCGTCTCGATGAGACATTCCTGAGATGATTATCAAGCAGTCAGACTCCTTGACCGGATTGTAATCTGCTGATTCGCTCCCCCAACACTAGATAAGCAAAAACTCCGCGCCATTACCCCAGCATTGCAGGCATCGTCCCCGGAATCGGAGGTTATGAGCAAATCAAGTATCATCACACAGCATCTGGCGGTCAAATAACGTTAAGCATAATGAAGCTTATCGTGTGATGGCAAGCGAATGCGGAGGATAGTGTGAGAGCGAATGCGACATTGTAAATAGCCTAATACCTCAAAATGCAGCCGTATTACATGGTGTGCTACCCAACAGAATATTAGGAGCTTATTCTCAAGATTATTTTACAGCTACTTAAGATTCCCCACGGCCTTTGTGAAATTGGTCTACCAGCAATGTCGCAAATAAATAGATCAGTAATCAGTCACCATGACAGGCGCTACTACGAGTCCTCAAGGGTCAATGTAAGTATGTTTCCTCGCAGGCATAGACCAGGGTACTGACTATCTGATAGACGCAATGACGAGGCAAGAGCACCGGTGAATATCGGTGCAGACGCTGAGACTACGGAAAAGTCGAATCCGCCGGCGGATCTCGAGGCTGGTGTTCGTCAAGATGAGGCCGTCGATGGGGAGCCAGTTCCAGAGGAAGATACATACCTTCATGGGCTACCCTTAGTACTTATGACGCTCTCACTCATGGTCGGTGTCCTGATGATCGCTCTGGACAACAGTATCATTGGTGAGAATCTCTGTCATGATTCTTAAACTTCTGCTTATCAGTTAAAGCTACTGCTATCCCAAAAATCACTAGCAAGTTCGACAGTCTTGGCGATGTTGGTACGTGAACAATTTCAATCAAAACATGTTATCCTCTGACGGCATTTCCAAACTAGCCTGGTATGCATCCGCATATCTCCTCGCCCAGCTGTCCTTCCAACCCACCTTCGGCAAAGTATACACCTTCTTCAATCTCAAATGGGTATACCTAATCTCTTCCATCATCTTCGAAGGAGGTTCTGTACTCTGTGCTGCAGCACCAAGTTCACCGGCCTTCATCATCGGCAGGGCTATCGCTGGTCTTGGTGCAGCAGGTATTTTCTGCGGCTCGATGATCATTGTTTCCAAGATTGTTGAAATGAGAAAAAGGCCTCTCCTGTTGGCCATCATTACTAGCATGTATGGAATAGCATCTGTCATTGGTCCTTCACTTGGTGGCGTTTTCACTCATTCTGATCAACTTACTTGGAGATTCTGCTTTTGGATCAACCTACGTGAGTATCACTCGCAAAACCTTTCAATATTCGATTACTAATTGTTGGCGAAGCACTTGGTGCTGTAATGGCTCTTATCATTTGCTTCTACTACCCCCTCACGCTCGGCGAACCTCCAAATGGAGATCATACGCTTAAGGAAAAGTTGCTCAGTCTTGGCCTCAAAAGTGCAGTGATTTTTGCAGGGACTTTGGTTTGTCTCTTTTTGGCTCTGCAATGGGGCGGCACCAAACACCCGTGGTCTGATTCACGTGTCTGGGGTTGTCTTCTTGGCTTCGGTCTTCTCCTCATGTTTTTCGTCTATATACAAATCCGGCAAGGTGAAGCGTATGTACCATTACCAAAACTTGTCATTTCGATTGCTAATCTGTATAGTGCTTTGATCAAGCCTCGTATCATTTCACAGAGGTCTGTCCTTCTCGGATGTATCTTCTCGGTATTGATACAAGGAGCCATGACTACACAAACATATCACCTGCCTTTCTATTTCCAGGCAGTCAAAGGTGTAGATCCTCAAACATCAGGTGTTGATATTCTCCCGCACGGAGTCACAGTCACCGTAGTCTCTCTCATCACTGGCTCCATTGTCACTTGGCTTGGATACTACGTCCCATTTATGTGGGCTGGTTCAACTATTTTCACAATCGGTGCAGGTTTACTGTACACAATCTCTCAGAGCACCCCAATGGCGAAATGGTTTGGGTATGAGGTTCTCGCTGGAGCAGGATTTGGAATGGCGATTCAAATTTCGATTGTAGCTGTTCAAGTCGTCTTGGGTGCAGCGGACATTCCACTTGGAACTGTACTTATCATCCTGTCACAAGCCCTGGGTGGATCAGTCGGCTTGTCCATCTCCCAAAACGTCTTCCAGAATTCTCTCCGCACGAGGCTAAAGACAATAGCCGATATCGACATCCAAGCTGTTATCGCTGCAGGCGGAACTGATCTGGAACATATTGTGTCGGCTGATGCTCTCGACTACGTCAGGGATGCGTTCCGGTATGGTATATCCAATGCCTTCCTTGTCTCAACAGCACTTGGCGGCACCGCATTTTTGGCCAGTATCGGAATGGAACGAAAGAAGATTAAGTCAAAGAAGGAAGGAGGTGAATGAGAGACCTCGTAGTCGGCCCTTGAAGACGTTGAAGAGGGTGTATAGTGACGGCTATATAGCCGAGCGGGGAAAGATAGTATGCAGTGACATATAGATCATGATGCGTCGAGACAAGCATCTTGAGCCTATCTCAATTCAATCACATGTCTGTTCGGCAAATCTATCGATAAACTTGCATGTTTCGTTTCTTTCACCGTTTTTGGAAGAGAATTAATTCAGCTGATCTTCATCTCCCCCTGTTGCATCGTTCGGATGATATACCCTCTTGGGCGATATCGACTCCGTTTAGTGATATTTCGGCAAACATGATTGGGCAATCGACAACTAAAGTCAAGGTTTCGTTCGGATATCATACGCTGCTAAAGGCACATTCACACATGACCATATAAATCGGACATAGTGTACGAATTGGATGCTAGATTCGGTGTAATAGGGTTGATCATATTTGAATGGATACTAGTTGAGTTGTATAAGACCGCACCGCCTCTCTACTTGTCTATGATGCTGTGTTCACTAGTAGAAGGTCAACCGCTACCATGATGACTCTCGCTAAGGTTGCTTTCGCCCTGTCTAATTTGGTGGCCGTAGGCTCAACTGCGAAGAATGTAGCAGATGGCTATGTCGCAGCACCATACTACCCTGCTCCTTATGGAGGATGGGATGAGAGCTGGGCAGGCAGCTATGCCAAAGCTAAGAAGATGGTCGATTCTATGACTTTGGCTGAAAAGACTAACATCACTTCCGGTACTGGTCTTTTTATGGGTAAGAATCATCCGAGAAACACCAAAGTCTCCACTAACAAGAGACAGGGTACGACTCTTCATTCTCATTCTAATAGTCATACTGACATGATAGTCCTTGCAATGGAAATACCGGATCGGCTGATCGCGTTGGCTTTCCTCAACTCTGTCTCAATGACGCTGCCAATGGCGTTCGACTAGCTGATAATGTCACCGTGTTTCCAGATGGGATTACAGCTGGCGCAACCTTTGACAAGAAGCTCATGTATGAACGAGGTGTAGCAATTGGAAAAGAGGCTCGTGGTAAGGGCGTCAATATCTGGCTCGGTCCATCTGTCGGACCTATCGGTCGAAAGCCAAAGGGTGGACGCAACTGGGAAGGTTTTGGAGCAGACCCATCTCTTCAAGGCATTGGAGCACGAGAGACTATCAAGGGTGTTCAAGGACAGGGAGTCATTGCTACGGTGAAGCATCTTATCGGTAATGAGCAGGAGATGTATCGTCGTCAGACCACTGATGTCGTGTCTCCCGCGTACTCGGCAAATATTGGTGAGACCATCGACTGGCATGCATGTCAAGTTATTAATCATGTCAGATGATCGAACTATGCACGAGTTGTATCTCTGGCCTTTTGCTGAAGCAGTAAGAGCAGGAGTCGGAGCGACCATGACAGCATACAATCGAGTGGGTTCAACCCTTGACTATCATCTATCGTGACTAACGAGATGCAGGTCAATGGCACGATATCCAGTGAGCACTCATATCTCATCAACGCCTTGTTGAAAGAAGAGCTCGGTTTCCAAGGTTTCGTCATGACCGATTGGCTTTCCCAGATCACCGGTGTGCAATCAGCCATTGCAGGAATGGACATGAGTATGCCCGGTGATCCAATCATCCCTCTATTCGGTCGGTCACTTTTTATGTACGAACTGACCCGCTCGGCACTCAATGGATCAGTTCCCATGTCGAGGTTGAACGATATGGCTACTCGCATCGTGGCAACTTGGTATCAGTTCGAACAAGACAAAGACTTTCCAACTGTCAACTTTGACACCAACACGTACAACAGAGTTGGTCCTTTGTATCCAGCAGCATGGCCAGACTCGCCCTCGGGAGTTGTCAACCGGTATGTTCAAGTTCAGGATGATCATGATGTGACCGCTCGACAGATCGCCCAGGACGCCATCACCCTTCTCAAGAACGACGACAAACTGCTTCCACTCAGCACAAAGAGTCCACTCAAGGTATTTGGCACTGGCGCTCAAACCAACCCCGATGGCGCCAATGCCTGCGTTGATCGAAGCTGCAACAAGGGCACACTGGGTCAAGGTTGGGGATCTGGTACAGTGGACTACATGTACCTCGACGACCCCATCGGTGCCATCAAGAAGGAAGCTAGCAATGTTACTTTCTACAACACGGACAAGTTCCCGTCGGTTCCGAACCCTACCGATGACGATGTCGCAATTGTTTTTGTTACCTCAGATGCGGGTGAGAACCAGTATACAGTCGAAGGTAACAATGGCGATCGTAATGCCGACAAGCTGAACGTTTGGCATAATGGTGACGCACTTGTCAAAGCTGCCGCGGCCAAGTATAAGAATGTTGTCGTTGTCATTCACACCGTCGGGCCCGTCCTCGTTGATCAATGGATTGATCTCCCATCCGTCAAGTCTGTCTTGGTTGCTCACCTCCCTGGACAAGAAGCCGGAAAGTCTCTCACTAATATTCTGTTTGGCGAAGTGTCGCCCAGTGGTCACTTACCCTATTCAATCACCAAAAAGGAAGACGACATGCCCGAGAGTGTCACCAAGCTGATTGACTCAGGATTCATGGATGCGCCGCAAGATACTTATACCGAGGGATTGTTTATCGACTACCGCTGGCTGAACAAGGAGGGGGTCCGACCTCGCTATGCCTTTGGCCATGGACTCAGCTACACCAACTTCACGTACACTAACGCGACCATTGAAAGAGGCATCCAACTGAGCCAATATCCACCCAAGCGATCCGGAAAAGGCAAGGTTCTGGACTACACCCAAGACATTCCTGACTACAAGGAGGCGATTAAACCCAGTGGCTTTAAAACAGTCTGGCGCTATCTCTACTCTTGGCTCTCCGAATCCGATGCAAAGTCGGCTGCTGCAAAAGCCGAGACATCTAAATACCCTTACCCAGAAGGCTACTCCACCACGCAGAAGACGGCTCTCCCCCGTGCCGGCGGTGTTTCAGGCGGCAACCCTGCCCTCTGGGACGAAGCTTATACTCTTTCCATTGTCGTGACTAACGCGGGTTCCAAATTCTCCGGTAAAGCTTCTGTGCAGGCCTACGTCCAATTTCCGAAGGCTGCCGGATACGAGACCCCAATTATCCAGCTGCGCGACTTTGAAAAGACCAAAGTTTTAGAGCCCGGTGAGAGCGAAACTGTGCAATTGACTTTGACCAGGAAGGACTTGAGTGTCTGGGATGTGAAGGCGCAAGACTGGCTTGTCCTTGACGGCGAGTACAAGATTTGGCTGGGGTCTGCGAGCGATAAGCTCGACGTTGTTTGCTTCACTGATGATTTGGGTTGCGAGCACGAGGTTAAGGGTCCAGTATCATACGATTCATAGTTGCTTCGATATCAATCTAAGAAGAGCCGAGGTTACATCCAGGATTTTGAATGTGGTTCTAGACTTGCCATGGGGCGAATTGATTAGCTCTGATCTGTCAAAAACGCCCCATGGTCGATCTTCATTTTTCGACTGGGTTTTGATGCAATTAAATAGGGGACCCTTTACGATTTGACCAATAACAAATTTTCCTCCCTCTCAGATCATGAAAATGTGCATGTTTTGTGCAGATTGACAAGGGCACAGCCCACATGCCGCGCGATATTTTGTGCACAAGTTTCAGGTTGAACAAGAAATCTATTCCAGGTATTCCCCTGTCGTCATAAATAACGGTAAAAAAAAATTTATAAATTGGAACTTTATGAAACGCAACCTCATTAGACTTAATTGAGAGTCCACAAATATCATCTCCCGTTCCAAGTAAATTCGGTAGCCCCAGGGGAAAAAGAAATAAATACACGGCTCCGCGTTGGATCGAAATGGCGATCTAAAGTTGCCCATGTAGAGACGGTGTTTTTGTGGGTTTTGTCTCAAATCTTGGTGCTAATTTGCTGATCAGAGAGCTACTGGAAGATCGGAGACCAAAGCAGATTAAGCCCCTGTGATCAGAACGCCACTTGTTTTGTTTTTTAACCAAGATCACAGTAGTGCGGGATTTCTGGTGAGAACAGACACTGGCGCCAGCGGGGGTGGAAATTAAGTGGCGGAGGCCTTTCTCACGACGGTCGATTTCTAGTAAATCTCTTCTCGTCGCTTCAAAGATGTCGGAAGTAACATTGATCCTGGTTGAAGGTCCTCCATTCCCCCGTAATCCTTGGGTGAATCATGCCCTGTCCCCGCCTTAACCGGCGCGTCGGGGTAACTTTTGGAGTGAGACAAGAAAGGTTCCGCTGACCATTCACCATCTCCTCGTGATGAGATCCCCAGGCTAACGAATCAACCGTCTTTTAGTGCCTTGGGCCGATCTACAGGGGTTGGCTTGCTTGGCTGTGGGGTACGCCAAGGGTGAATGTGAATCCTTTGTATGGGCGAGAACGTGCAAGCAAATGCTTGGTCAGTCTTGTTACCCAAAATAAGCATTCTTTGCGCCACCAGCAGGGTCTATACGAAGCGACTTGCATCTGATATGCAGTCTATTCCATTATGTCATAATATTGAAGCCTCAAGTTGGTGGCAAGAATAAGCACAGGAGAGGGGAAATGACAGCGTTTCTCCCGCTAAACACTACAACGGTGAGATAGAGGCAGGGGAACGATATAATCAGACCGTTTAAATCACTCAATCAGTCAGAATCTTTCACCTTTTATCCTGCACGTGAACACCTTCTTGTCTCACGTCATCTCTTTGCACACGTGTATACGAACCCCTCTGAGCAAAGTTACAGTTACAGTTACATTCAGGGCCAGGGCCAGACCTAGGGAGACCCGGGCCAGACCAGCACCACTTACCTACCCCAACACAACAAATGACGATGTACTTACACTTGGCCTTGGTGGCTGCATCTTACTGACACTCAGTGATTGGCCTCACCGTTTCAGCTTACAGGGGTCATGCACACATTAGCCTGCAGCCCGTCTTTGTTGTATTGGGGTTAAAGAGGGTCAATCTCGTGTGGAAATATCGTGATGGCGATTCTTGAAACTTGGTGTACAGCCGAACACTGAGTTTGCTTCTGATTGCCTGCCCCAAGCTTTAAGCGCCTCAACTGAAAGGGCCCATGTACCCGGCACCCGATGACTTTTCTGCCCTGTGCGCGCCCTTTCACTTTTCAGCCCGTTCATAAACTCAACTGTGCCTTTTTTTTTTCGTTCGTCCATGTTTAGTAACGCCCGACTAGAGAATGGGTGTGCACACTGCATCGGGCTGCATATTGTGCAAGTCTGGTGCATGTACCTTTTTAGGGGCGTCGTAAGTAGAACAGAGTAAATAAATATGCATCGTTGTCTCCTAGCCTTTCTTTTCCTCTGCAGCTCGTAGCCCGTTCGTTCACTCCCGCTCTCGTTTCTCACTCTCTTTTTGCCACTCTTGGTTTTGGTTTAGGCTTGTGACTGTCGCTTATTTCCTCTTCAAGATGAAGTCTTTCTACACCTTGGCCTTGTGCCTTGGTGCCTTCTTCAATGCAGCCACCGCCATTCCACCAGAGGAGCAAGGGCAAATGCCTGGAAAGTTCGCTGCTGCTCCTCCAGTTGGCTCAAACCCCATTGATCGCAAGGGATGGACCGTCAAGTGTTCCAGCCAGGCTTCAAATTACCCCTGCGCCAGAGCCATTGATGGTGACAAGAACACCTTCTGGCAGACTCCCTATGGCACAACCAACACGCCGCCTCCTCACACCATCACCATTGACATGAAGCAGACTCAGTATGTCAGCGGTCTTCAAATCACACCGCGCCAGGACGGCAACACCCGTAACTGGATTGGTCGCCATGAAGTCTACCTCAGCTCTGATGGTACCAACTGGGGAAAGCCCGTTGCGTTTGGAACGTACTGGGGAGACAAGTACCCCTGGATCACAAACTTTGAGACACAGCCTGCTCGCTATCTTCGTTTTGTTGCCCTTTCTAACGTAAATGCCGACTATCCTTGGATTGCTATCGCCGACTTTATTGTCTACAACGCTCTCAAGTACAGCCCTCCTCAAAAGGGTCTTGGAAAATGGGGTCCTACTCTTGACTTCCCAGTCATTCCTGTCGCTGGTGCGGTTGAGCCTGTCTCCGGCAAGGTCGTCATCTGGTCTGCTTACCGATATGACGCTTTCCAAGGCACTACCCCTCGTGGTGGCTTCACTCTCACTTCTATCTGGGACCCAAAGACCAACGTCATCTCTAACCGCAATGTTACCAACAACCATCACGACATGTTCTGTCCTGGTATTTCAATGGACGGTGAGGGACAAATTGTCGTTACTGGCGGCAATGACGCCAAGAAGACTACTATTCTCATGCCTGATGGCAACTGGGTTCCTGGCCCTGACATGCAGATGGCTCGTGGTTATCAAGCATCTGCTACCTGCTCTGACGGCCGTGTCTTCACCATTGGTGGCTCATGGAGCGGTCCCCGTGGCGGCAAGAACGGTGAAATCTACGACCCCAAGGCCAAGACCTGGACTTCTCTTCCCAAGTGCCTCGTCGGCCCTATGCTTACCAAGGATAAGGAGGGTGTCTACAAGTCTGACAACCATGCTTGGCTCTTTGGTTGGAAGAAGAACAGTGTTTTCCAAGCTGGTCCCAGCACAGCTATGAACTGGTACTACACCACCAGGGGAACTCAGGGTGACACCAAGGCTGCTGGTACTCGACGAAAGAATGGTCGCATTGACCCCGACTCCATGAACGGCAACGTTGCCATGTTTGACGCTGTCAAGGGCAAGATTCTCACCTTTGGCGGTGCTACAAGCTACCAGCAAGCTCCCGCCACAGCCAACGCTCACGTCCTCACAATCGACGAGCCTGGTACCACTGCCCAGACGGCTCTCGTTGGAAACAATGGTGCTGGCATCCATGCTCGCGTCTTTGCTACCTCTGTTATCCTCCCCGATGGAAACGTCTTCATCACCGGCGGTCAATCCTACTCCAACCCCTTCACCGACACCAACGCTCAACTCGAGCCCGAGATGTTCATTTCCTCTTCCAACACATTCGCTAAGCAAAATCCCAACACCATTCCCCGAACATATCACAGTATGTCTCTGCTGCTGCCAGATGCTACTGTCTTCAACGGCGGCGGTGGTCTGTGCGGTAGCTGCAAGAGCAACCACTTTGACGCTCAGATCTTCACTCCTCAGTATCTCCTCGATGGCAACGGTAACCTTGCTACCCGGCCCAAGATCACGGCTGTTTCGGCCACTACTGCCAAGGTCGGCAGCACCATCACCGTCACTGCCAACAGCGCCATCAAGAGCGCCTCTCTCATTCGATATGGCACTGCGACACATACTGTCAACACCGACCAGCGCCGCATTCCTTTGGCCTTGACAGGTGCTGGTACAAACAAGTACTCTTTCAAGATCCCTAATGATTCTGGCATTGCTCTGCCTGGCTACTGGATGCTTTTCGTCCTCAACAACGCTGGCGTGCCCAGTGTTGCCAGCACCATCAAGGTCACTAATTGATCTAATGCTACATTGCGATAAAATGATTTCTTTGCCTTTATAATACTAGCGAGGATAGTACAAGCATCCTGATTCTTTATGTATATACTTAGATACCACTTACAGTGGGATATATCGACACATCTGTCACGCTACTATCTAATACAAATTTTCTGAAAGATTATTCACTCCATAAGTTCCAATGTTATCATCATGCACTTCTATTATATGTGACAGATTAATTGCCGAGATTACGCTCAGCATCTCGAAAGAAACACGTAAGAAAATAGATCGGTATTGAAATGCCGAAAGTTTATAACTAGATCCATGTTAATGTTAACCTTCGAGATCGGCAGATGCCGTGATACGAACAGCCTGATCAACACGGAATACGAACCAAAAGAAGTCAAAACCGTTTTGACCGAATTCCGATCCATTGGCTTGGGATATCCCAACATATAAAGAACACGGGACCCTGGAAGTCTTTGTATTCCGAGCTTCCCAGAGACACTAGTGGTCACTGAGTTTGTGCGAACCCGGGAACATGGTTCACAACCTTCACAATTTAGAGTTTTTCTTGGCTTCACGGATAAAGGCTACACTACTGCAGGCTGCAGGCTGCAGAGGTATTACACATGACACTATCAGACGACAGAAATAGATACTTTGGGTGACACGGTGTGTTGCGACCCTGTGGCTCACCCGAATGCAAGCCATGTTCGGCACGTACGGGAGAGCACTTAGTTCCTGCAGAGACATGCATATGGCTGAAGCCGAATGGGGTGTATGGACAGTGCCCAGTGCGTATGTTTATGCAGCTGACAGTCATTCATAAAATGTGGCACGGATTGGAGGAAGCTAAGCGAGTCTGTAGGCCACTCGGCGGCTCGTGACAAGTTCCAACGTCACGGCAGTTGTCTTGTTTAGCTTAATGCCATGGCCTCTGCACGAGACAGCGGCACGAATTTGACGGTTGAAACTCACTGACCACTTTGTTATGAATGTTAATATCTGATGACGACTACGTCATGGTTGCTGACAGTTGACCGGAGTCATAGCTTTCATGTCTTATGTATACCCCCTCAACGGCTCGACTGCGTGGCGTTACTTGACAACGAGAACTAGTATCAAACCACATACATAAAATCAAGCACATAAAGTACAATGGCTACCAACTTTTGCTTACTTATCGTGTTTCTCAGCCGAAGCTTGAACATGATTTATTCCGTCCTCTTCAACCTCGCCTCCAGCATCGCAGTGCATCCATAAGCAGAAGGATAGATCTTGACAAGCTCCAAGCCAGCAGCTTCGAAGATTTCCTCAAAGTCAGATTTCTTCTTCTCCTGGCCAGTCATGGCGAGGAGTGCAAAGTCAAGCCAATACAGATCTGTGAACTTGTCCTTCTCAACCATATCAGGAATCAGCTGGTCACAGATAATCAGGCGTGAGTCAGGTCCCATGGCAGACGCAGTATTCCTCACGAACTCGATACAGACTGGGGTGTAGAAGTCGTGAAGGAAGCGGCGCATAAAGTAGATGCGGGCATCTGTGATGAGGAGTTAGTCATTACTATCAGCAGCGAGTGGCCTGAATAGGACCGTCTATCGGTCGTATGGAAATACATACTCTTGACAGGCTGTGGTGTAAAGGCATCATAAGTCATGAGTTCAAAGTCAGGATAGTCTTTAGGATCCATGGAGTCGATAACGCCAGAGAGGTCCTGCAGAATATACTTGGCATCAAAAGCATCACCAATATCCTTGCGAATAGCGATGCATGACTGACCACGACCAGCACCAATGTCCACCAAGAAAGGTCGCTCTGGATCTTGGGCAACTTCGTCCTTCAGTGAAGCAAAGGGGAACATGCCAACAACAGGCATCAACTCATCGACAGCAACCATGTTAGCATTCCAAAGCTCCCGACGCTCAGGGTCAGGGTCCATCTCTAGCAGCTCATAGTATGACTTTCCGAGATGTTCCTTGCCAACTGAATATACCGCAGGGGACTTGGTAAGATCAAAGACATCCTCGGGCTTGTGAGACTTGAGATAATCAGGAAGATGCATCCAAGCACGACTAAACTCCAACACAATCATGAAGAAAGAACCCAGACCTCTCGGGTTCAAAATCCGTGAAAGGTCATTGTGAGCATACGTATCAGGCGCTGTCTCAACAAAGACACCATGATTGACACAAACACGGTAAATGCGCTGTATAACAGTGGTAGCCACATTGGTAATACGAGCCAACTCCTCAGCCGCGATAGGACTTCCATCTTCGGGCATGGCGTGGTACGCCCGAATTCCAAGAATGGTATGGAAAGCGCATCCAAGACTGAATTGCTCCATTAGGTATGTCATCTGATCCATGGGATCTTGGAAAGCTGAGCGAACTGCTTCTGTCTGCTTGAGGACATTTTGGTGACTGATGGGATCATCTTCGTATGATTCGAGCTGCGCGACTAGTTTCTTGGCCTCCTCGAGGGCTTTTTCAACTTTGGGATGAACCATTGTAAGTAATTGAGATTTTAAGCAGTGACAGGGAGATAAAGACGTGGCTTGAAGGACTCAACTGCTGGATCTGAATTTGCGGAGATGGTGATTGTCACCGCATGTTCCGTAAACCATGTGAAGAATAGTGTATTCACTTAAGGGTGCTCAGGCGGGGCAGCACCGAAGCCAGGACCGTATCAAAATCATAGCAGTCGATGAACGCGCTTGACTTCCTTACTAGACAGGTTAGTAAGTGGATATATATCCAACCGAGGTTCCTTAACCCCGGGTAAAAGCCTCAACCATGTAGATCACAACCCAATCAGAATGGGTATATCCGTGATAAACTGGAGTTGAACTGCGGCACGGTCCAGGTCATGGAAGACTTGGTCCGGCGGGAGTTATCGCAGTATCGAGGAGGATATCACTATGGCGAGTTTGTTTCAACATTTGATCATCGTCTCCTTTTGACAGTGTCCACTTTTGCAAGTTTCTGATGCACAAACAATTCTGGTCCTTAAATTGTTGAGAATGTCGTCTCCTCGCGCGCCCGAAGAAGAGGTTATACAGCCCGATACTGTAAGTTTGTTACCTGTAAGGCTGAAATCTGACTAAACGGATTTGTATAGGCTGTGCAGAGTGTCACTGATGATGAGGTTAGTGGGCCTGCGATACGACTCACCATGTCTCCACCTGCTAACCATCATGCGATGAAACATAGGCATATGACAATGAAAGTGAGCGGTCATCTTTGACGTCTTTGACATCGTCTATCCTTCATGGAAAGGTCGAGGGAGGTAGAACTTATGCCGTCTATGGCAAAGAAGGTTGGTCATCTTGAAAGCTTCTCGGGTCAGTACTAACGGGATTAGAATATGGATTACCAATGGATGAGGCTGAACTTGATCGCATTGACATGTGCCATGCGAAATACTGCGCTTTGATTGGAAAGAATCGTTATTTGGCACCCATCGAAAAGCCTCAGAGAATCCTCGATCTTGGTTGCGGAACAGGTTAGTGAAACCTCAATTGCAATAATGCGGAAGTGCTTTATCGATGAAATATCACTGGGACTAACGAGATTGTCTTCAGGGATATGGTCAATCGAGATGGCGGAAGAGTTTCCATCTGCTGAGGTGGGTACAACATCTTGGTCGCGGCGATGGCGATATAGGGCTTTGAGGCAGCGATAGCTGACAAACACTCAGGTTATCGGTACTGATGTTGCGCCTACACAGCCTGACTGGCAAGTGATGTATTTGGCGACCATGACACTCTGACACTAATAGCTTGTAGGGTTCCACCAAACTGCCACTTTGAAGTTGACGATATAGAAAGAGACTGGACATGGAAAGAAGACAGCTTTGACTTTGTTTTCGCTCGCGATCTTTTGCTAGCAATCCGGGACTGGCCAGCCTTGATTGACCAAACATACACGTAAATTCGACTCTCTTCATAAGCGGTACAGATAACTGACCACCAGCAGACATCTCAGAGGCGGAGGCTGGGTCGAATTCCAAGCCATCGTCGGCGTTCTGGGCTGCGACGACGACTCCATTCCCAAAGACAGTTACCTCCGCAAATTCTCAACAATGATGGAGCAAGGATCCGCCAAATTCGGCGCTAGCCTCACCGACCCGATGCGATGGAAAGGCTGGCTCGAAGAACGCGGCTACCAAAACGTTACGGAACGAGTATTCAAGCTTCCGTTCAACCCATGGCCTAAAGATCCGCGTATGAAGCTCTTGGGGGCTTGGGAGATGGAGAACCTGCTTCACGGACTTGAAGCTATGGTCACAAGGATGTTTCAGAAGGGTCTTGGGTGGACAGATGCTGAGGTCACTGTCTTTTTGGCATTTTTGAGAAAGGAGATTAAGAATCCCAGGATGCATGGGTATTGGCCTTAGTAAGTTATTGCGACATCGCATCCCCTTCCCCTAGGGTAAATGAGTTGTGTTGCTCTTACTAACTTTTGCTTAGCTATGTTGTCTACGCTCAAAAGCCAAGGGATGATTAATAATTTCAAGATGAAGCCTCCAGTTGCTGAAGTAAATTACCTACAGGCAATTATTATCTGAAGATATACTATGGTCATAGCAGCTAGAAGAATTACAAACTTTCGTTCTTGACGAGAAGCCCAATCGACACTCACTTAGAGTATGATATTATCTTTGTTTGACTGGTGATTACCCTGTATGTTTTGCAGATTTGGTGAGATACGTTAAGCCATTCTGAGTTCAGGGTTGCATTTACGCTCAGACCTTTCCCCTGCTTCTCGCGTGGCGATCAGGGGTAAGTGTACTTAGGACTTTCCCTATGGGGCTATCTTTCTGGAATTTTTCGACAGATTTGCTGTCACTCACTACGGCTTCTATGAATGTTGGGTAGAGAGAGATTCATCATGGCAGGGGGGAGATTCCGCAATGAGTTGACGCTAGGTAGAACTACGGTTGATGGGTCATGCAGCCTAGGCGGCCTTGACTCAATCATCCTTCAACAAGGCGTTGTTTGGCGCCCGATAACTTATTGGTTATGTCGCTCGAATATGGATTTCTTGCTTACAGAGGAATACCCTTTCTGTTTCAAGGGCCATCAAAGGTTCCCGTGACATACTCTACATCGAACCCCTTTTTGACAGACAGATGTCATTCACGACACTAGCATGACTCAATCTTGGCATCGTGATGAGCCAGCCGCACGGTTATACGCCAAGGGATGTCATTTCCATATTTCGCAACAAGTCAGATTTATTTCTCTGAAGATGTCATTTCTTTCGGACATTAGCGGAACCATCACTCAATTACTACGCTCTCAGAGGAATAGAAGAAAAAAAAAAAAGGAGGCCAGGAACAAGATTGAGATAAGTAAGGACTGAAGCTTTCTTATCTATTGTGATATTCCTCTACACGGGGCCTCTGCGTCATGGGCGCTCAAATGTGCCCTCAGCTTACGGGTGTAATTAAACGAAACGCATAGTGGACCGGCGTTGCATTGACGATAGTGCAGACACCGATGATCCCGCGTCATAGCATCCCGTCTTGGCCTGAATTTTTTAAATTATCACCAGCTGATTGCAAGTCTCAATTATCTCTTTGAGAGGATTTGAGCCCAACATACTTGGGTTTCGCCAGAAGAAATGTCTCAATATTTAGATGTTGCTTATAGAATAAGCTACCCCCAAGTCTGAAGATCCCTGTAACTTGAACCAGACGATGACACGCCAGAGTGTCATCGACGTCATCCTTCCTCCAAGACAAAACGCCGATCTCTGGCGGAATCCAACGGTTTGTTTATTGCGATCGACTCGGCAGTTTACGGGGTGCCATCGCGTGTTTCAACACCAAATCTTCAACCAAACAGAGCAGCGATGAACCATTCCCCTTGTTCATCTCAACTATCGTTTCATCCGATGTGAAGATCTATCTTTCGCTTATACCGTCTATAGTCTCCTTTCAAGGGTTGTTAGTACCTCAAGATGTATATAAGACACATGCAAACTCAGTTCCAAACATTCACTCAACCATCCACTCTCACTTCAATCCAGTCCTTCTTTTTGCACCCAAATAAATCTCACCAAGTCACTCTTTATTCAACTTACGTTTTTATTCATCATGAAGTTCAGTCTCTTCTCCTTCGTTGCCCTGGCCGCTTCGGCTATGGCTGCTCCTGCTGCTGTTGCTCCTCGTCAGGTGCCCGATGTCCCTGCTGTCCCTGCTGTCCCTGCTGTCCCTGCTGTTCCTGCTGTCCCTGGCGTTCCCAGAAGCGTTGACGTTGTTTCTACCTCTGAGACTGTCACCAAGACTGTTACTCAGAAGATCACCGCCGTCAACGTTTCCAACACTGGCGGTGTTGTCAAGGTTCTCACCATTGCTGTTGAGCAGGTCAAGAGCCAGACCACCACCATCAGTATGTGTTGCCTCAATCATAAAGTATGAGATACATAGATTGCTAACCATTCCTGCAGAGGAGGTCATCACCAAGGTCAAGTCCAACGCCGTCTCCAAGGCTGCCGCCATCAAGGTCGTCACCTCAGAAGTCCACTCTCTCAACGAGCTCCTCACCGCCGTTGTCAACCAGCTCAAGGACGTCGTCAGCATCGACATCAACATCCCCGATGTCAAGGTCATCCTCGGTCTTGTCATCCAGCTTCTCCACGAGCTTGTCAGTGTCGCCAAGGAAGTCCTGAGCATCCTTGGTCTCGACAACGTCATCGGCAGTGCCTTCGAGCTCCTCTTCCAGACTGTCGCCACTCTCCTGAACCTCGTCACCCAGCTCATCGGCGACATCGTTCCCGGCCTTGTCGACATCCTCTCCAACATCCTCGACACCCTTTCTGGTACTCCTCTCGGAACCATCATCAAGCCAGTTTCCAACATCTTCGATGGCCTCACTGGCTATCTCACCCAGGGTACTTCCTAAGCGATACGTTCAAGATATGAGACCAGGGTATGCCGGATATGCCCCTTTCAGTAGACAAGCATAGAGGGAGTTTAGACAGTGGATCTGGTTCAATCATGCATAATCTTTAGTAATTCAATGCTGTACATTAATTCATACGACCTCTTTGCCAAAGGAATGTCCATAACTCCGTCTCATGCTACCATTATCATTGCCCATTATCATATCCAAATCAAGTCCTCAAGCGATGTCCTTATGCGACCTGGCTGCATACAGTCTTCCAGCTGCCAAAGTGAGAAGAAGTTGCACGGCACTGTCCATCGTTGAGAGTCTTCTGTCCTCGCTTACAGTTTGTGTCCGTGAAGAGAAGAACTGCATATGTCAGTAAGCCATATAGCTAGCTATGGGGATAAAGAACTACTTACGCTTGCAGCCGTCAGCGTGCTCAGATTGACTGACTGACTTGGGCTTCTCGGAGAACTTGAAGCATTGACCGAGCTCGTCGCGATGCGTGGTCAATTCGCCGAGGTTTCCGACGTTGTGACCACCTCCGCAGTCTGAAGAGCTCCAAATGCGAGAAGAAATGACATTGAAGGGGAGATCATCGGCATTAGGCTCAGCAGCGACGCCCATGGCGAGAGCAGCAGTAGCAATGATGGTAGCGAAACGCATGTTGGTGGTTATTAAAATGGTGAATGGAAGTGTGAAGATGTGAATAAGTGTTGTAGTGCGGGGTGATTGTTGCTGTGATGATGATGATGAGATTTGATCGATAGCGGGAATGTAGTCGACTTTAAATATTTACATTTTACATAGTCGGTGCAACTTGACGATTGACTAACTTGATAATGTTCTCAGAGAGAAGATCACTACGTCAAATCTGTGGCTGCAAGTGTCTGATGCTTTTGGAAGTACAGCTGAATCTTGAAGCCCGATACAGCATCAGCCGGGATACGAGCTGCACTGTCAGCGCTAGCGATACAGCAGTGTGAGCCCACTACAGCTCGTATATTTTCCATGGCACAGTAAAACCGATCAATAAACGCATTTCCCAATCACTTCCTCGAGAATTAACTCCAAATACCAGCAGAGCCGATCAGTGGAACTCGAGAAATATGCAGCAAACATCATGTGCCGGTGCCGGACTGTGCCGTGTCAACGCACCATGGCCCTATTGGGATGCTGCATGTGATGCTAATGATGTCAAATACGAAGAGTTGCGGCGATGATTGTAACCCTCTTGAAGATCTCCCTCACTCACAACAAGGCAATGCAAACTTCGTGTATCGAATATCAGCTTTTAGAACAGAAAAAAAAGAGGATCCAAAGAGTCCTATGCTTAGTTTAACAATGACGCGGCCATTTCCATGCCTCCCGATTGATCGCCTGAATTGTGAGCAACTAAATTTAGGGTCGGGGCTTTTAGCCGACCCCCCAAGATATTTCATCATCCTCCCCGCATTTCCCGCCGATAATCCGGTTATACGGCCAACTCTATCTCCTAAGAGCTCAAGGGGCTCCAACCAGGTCACTATGAGGGGTCATAGCCAATTAAAATTCACTGAATAGAAGGTACCTCGTATACCACCTAAATTATGCGGTGGTAGAAGTACCAACAGGTCTCATTATTACAAATCGGTACATCACATATCTTACAC
>PVPY01001406.1:0-12549 GCA_002982035.1 Fusarium algeriense | reverse complement strand
CCCGGTGAAACCCTTTTTGGGCCTCCAGAGTATCAAATTCTGCCGCACGAAGCTTTAGAGAGCCGAGAGCCTGGAAGAATTCAAAGAAAGGGCCAAGTTGACATGGCCTAGGCCCAAGTTTCAGTAACCAGATATTGACAGGCCTGTTCGGTCAGACTACCTGAAGCTGTCAAGTGAATGCGCTGTAATTTCCCTCGAGGAGCATGACAGGCCTGGTCAGGTCACAAGTACTTGAGACATGGCCAACGAATAGGGGTCTGTCCGTGTTACATGTACCAGTTTAATGGGCTCGAGCCTAGTCCGCCCCTCCCACCCCACCACCACCAAACATCGTCTGCGCTTTGGCTCTGGCAGCACGCACCCTTACTCAAGGCCAAGACCATGCATGGCCCAGCTGCTGCTGGCAAGGTGCATGCTAGTGTGGGCTGCAGAAGCTGAGGTCGCTGTTTCTCTGTGTTGTTTTGCTTTTGCTCTCAGGTTCCTTGTAGTATTTCATATGGATCCTCCCCCCGACTTTGACAGGCCACCCTTCTACGCTTCGAAACAAACTTGTTCTCGGTCCACAGACTTCGTTGGCAGAGTCTATCTCGCTCGTATATTTCTTCGCTGAATACATACATAAGTTACTTAATAGCTTGTGCTTCTCGCTGTCTGGATACAGAGCATCGATCTGTTCTCGCTTTTAACTCGCTCACTTACACCAACCACCAACGCTTTGAAAGCACTCACTTACACAACAACACCAACACAATGCATTTCTCCAAGCTTATCCTGGCTGTTCTGCCTGCCTTCGCTCTCGCTGACGAGGGTACTACCACCCACACGTCCACCGCCGTCGTTACCAAGACCTACTACCTCTCTCAGGTTCACACCATCACCGCCACTGGTGTGAGCACCACTGCTGTTGAGACTTCGGTCGAGGTTACTTCCACAGCTCTCGTTGAGGAGACCACCACCTTCTTGCCTGTTGCTCACAACAACACCACTCCTGCCTCTACCCCTAAGGCCTCTAATACAGCTGGCAGCACTGGTGGTTCATCCGAGCCCTCTGAGGTTCCTGACAACGCTGGATCTGCTGTCGCCGTTGGAAAGCTCGCTGTGGTTGGTGTTGCTGGTATGGTCGCCGCTGCTCTTCTTTAAGCGCGTTCTGGATGGAATGAGATTCTCCTGGAATCTCACGACTGTCAACTTTATTGCAAGTCGACGCAACCACTGCTTTCCATTTCTTGTCCCTTCACATTTTATATCCTGGCCACCAGCGCCGCCTATTCTTTATGATGAAACGCCACGATACCAACAGCAGGTGACACTTGTTACCTGCTTCACACTTGATGAGTCTTGAGACTTTGCCTCCTGGATAGCTTGACTGCTTCCTTACGCTTCATCACGCCCGCTCCCTTGACAAGACATGCGGGCTTTCAACACTTGCTATTTCTTTCTTCCCCAGCAGCATGTACCCAGCGCGTTGATTGCGCTGCGTCTGGTTCAACCTTCGAGTTGTCGCTGCTGTAGAAGGGTAGCCATTGACGTTACCAAGCCTGTTTACCTTCACCATACATACCACAGTTCCACTTTTCCCTCACTTGAGGATATATTTCCCAGGCTTGGTAACAACTCAATGGCTTTGAGATCATATCCCCTTTCAATCACGACAGCTGGTACATGCTTCTGGCTGGAGACCTTTTTCATCACATTTATTCAGTCAGCATCTCTTCACTCGACTCTGCTGTCTTGTAGAGAGTCGTTTCCAAAGAGACGGGGACGACGTCGGCGACGTGGAAAATAATCCATATTCACTTCAGTAACTCTACTTCTCGCATGAACTGGTTTTACTATACTTCTTTTTTGGCGATACCCCCTTTTTACGACGGCGCAGGTGATCCATGATCTAGCTAGCTCGGCTTTGATCTTTGGAGGATGGTTTGCAGCTTGGAGTATGGCTTTGATTTAATTCGGAAGGGGTGGGATACGATTTACATGAAACAGGAGGATTGGTGATTTTTTTGAGTGTCCGACACCGGACCAACGATGATGAGCCACGATGGATGGCTAGTAGATAGTATGAGAGCAATAGACTTTGTCACGCTCAATGGTGTTTCAATACGGCACGAAAGTGAAAATGGAACTCGGGTGAATGTACTATAACGATTTTGCATCATCCAACTCGATACCTGGTCAATCGGGCGTGGAATTCAACATCCGGTGACTAATCTGAATAAGCGTGAAAGGACCGGACCCTGACTGTAGAAAAGTGATCCAGGAGATCATGTCTGTTTGAATTTCATTCTGTATCACTATATACGTTGGCTTTGAAGTTTGTAAATGAGAACTATGTCTCCTCAATACCTGGTTGTCACCGTAAAGTATTAAAGTTAACAAAATACTCCAGACCTCAAAGTTCCTTTCTGTCTCCGCGGTATTCCTGACGGGAAAAAGAAAATGGAGCTGAATAAGGATAATGCGATGTCTCTTCATTGGTCGTAAACTCGGATGCGGCCCGGGATGTGCGGGTCTCATCGGCCTTTGCCCCCGAGCTCTACCGTTTTTGAGTTCTTTGAAGCTGCAGCCATTTTCCAGTCTGCTTCTCCATATCTGCTCCAAACCCTGTTGCGACGGCTTTCTTATTCCTCCCTCCCCTATGATCTCGGAGAGAAAGAAGCCGTAATTTCTTCCAATTATTAGAATGGCATCTTTTGCTCCATCCCTTAAGCGGGCGCATGCCCCTCTTCGAAAGGCGCTGAGCGCTACGCCTACACTTAGAACTTTCGCCACTGTACCTCCGAGTGGCAGTGAGCCCGGCAAACCTCGACGAAAGAGCTATTTCAAGGATACAACGGTCTCAGAGTTCTCCGACTTCCTTGCAACATCTTCTCCAGCCCAGCCGCTGTCTCCAGCAGAGGCTTATTCTCTGAAGACCGCCGAAGTCGGCCCTGAGGGCAAGAAGCGAACGATCACACGACTGCCAGAATGGCTCAAGACACCGATCCCTGCCGGCAACGATAACTTCAAGAGCATCAAGAAGGACCTGCGAGGATTAGGGCTACATACCGTCTGCGAGGAGGCTCGATGTCCCAACATTTCCGAATGTTGGGGTGGTTCAGATAAGAATGCGGCGACAGCTACTATTATGCTTATGGGAGACACATGCACCAGAGGATGCCGTTTCTGCAGTGTAAAGACAAATCGAAACCCTGCTGCATTGGATCCTCACGAGCCTGAGAACACCGCGGAGGCTCTGGCTAGGTGGGGTCTTGGATATGTTGTGCTGACCAGCGTGGACCGTGACGATCTGGCAGACGGTGGTGCGAGACACTTTGCTGAGACCATTCGAAAAATCAAGCAGAAGAAGCCTTCATTGCTCGTTGAGGCTTTGACTGGTGATTTCCGTGGAGATTTGGATATGGTCAAGGTTGTGGCTGAGAGTGGACTGGACGTTTATGCTCATAATGTTGAAACTGTTGAGGACCTCACTCCCTATGTGCGAGACCGCAGAGCCACTTTCAGACAGAGCTTGTCTGTGTTGAAGCACGTCAAGGACGTAATGGGTAAGGATGGTCCTATAACTAAGACCAGTCTGATGCTTGGTCTTGGCGAGCAGGAGCATGAGATAATGGCTGCGCTTGAGGGTAAGATATCCCCTTTTCTACAACCCTATGTAACCAGCTAACCTCGCTTAGAACTTCGAAAGGCTGACGTTGATGTTGTCACGTTTGGTCAGTACATGCGACCTACCAAGCGTCACCTAAAGGTTGAGAAATATGTGACCCCTGATGAGTTCGAGATGTGGCGCAAGCGAGCTCTGGATATGGGTTTCCTGTATTGTGCTAGTGGACCTCTCGTGCGTTCTTCGTACAAGGCCGGTGAAGCCTTTATTGAGAACGTCTTGCGCAAGCGCTCCGGTGAGAAGGCTATGGCCAGTGGTAACCTTGGCCAAGCTGTCGCTCTCGACTCCACCCAGTCGATGATCTAAATAGATCATTGTACTCCTACTTTCACCTCAACTATACCAAACTACATAATCATGGGCTACGACCGTACCGGAAGGCGTTTTGGGATAGGGTCAGATATTCAACTAGAAAAGCATGGTCTTCAACAAGGCTGCTGCGACCTTGTCGCACACTCACATACAATACAATCACTCAACCAGTGGGTTGTACATCAATCATCTGTACGTCACCGTGGTAATTGTTTCTGATATTCTCCTTGTAGTGTAACTGAGCTTCTCTGAATAGATTCGCTCATTGCAGAAGCGGCGTTACTCACATATTGGCCAGTCAAAAACCAAGAATCTATTGGGTTTCCCTCTGTGGCAACACTTAAGCATAGATACTCAACTTTCTTGTCTAGTAGTCTAATCGAGGGTGATGACTGTAGCAATGGCTCTTGTCATAAGCTGGCACTGCATAGAGGAATTTTCATCTACTGTAGGTGGTGAAGTTGGAGGGCGATGAATCACTGCTTTACCTTAGGCTCGTTCCACTACAGAACATTAGTCTTGTGATCACGTCACCTTTCTGTTTTGGATCAGACTTGGGATGATAAATCTGGTTGGCCTGGGGAAGGCGCGGCCTTGATCTTGAACACATGAAAAGCAGTAACAGAGCAACGAACAACAAGCTCTTTCCTATTTCGTGAACAAGGATGTGCTCGACCCTAACTTCTTGGTCAAATCTAACTTTCTTCTTGGCCTTCTTCTTGATCAACTCACACATTTCCGGCTCGAGTTCCCCTTCGCCCTCGCGCTCTTGTCAGGTTCTTCATCATGAAGTTCCGATTCCTTCTCCACTTTGCCCTTATGGGTCTTGCCAACGCGAAGTATTGGCTTGAGGAGATCGAGCACCGTGGAATTGCTCCCTACTATCCTGACAGGCTTTACCCTGTGTTTCGCAATGTGAAAGACTTTGGTGCTATTGGCGATGGAGGTTCGTACTTCACTCGAAGTTACTGTCAAAGCTAACAGAAAAGTTGCGGATGACACGGCTGCTATCAACGCTGCCATCAGTGAAGGTGTTCGATGCGTCCCTAGTGTGTGCAAAGGAAGCACTATTTCCCCTGCGACTGTCTATATCCCACCTGGGTGAGTGCCCAGATCTAACATTACTAATGGAAGTGAGTACCGCTAACAGAGAAAGAACGTACCTCATCAGAAACTCCATTATCGATCTGTACTATACGCAGATAATTGGTGACCCAACAAACAGACCTGTCATCAAAGCATCCGCCTCCTTTTCCAAGGAAAGCTTTGGCCTCATCGATGCGAATCCCTATCTGTCTACCGGTTCTCTCGCATGGAACTCAACAAATGTCTTCTTCCGTCAAATTCGTAATCTAATCTTGGACACGACTGCCCTCCTCCCTGAATTTCCAGCTGTGGGTATACATTGGCCGTCATCTCAAGCAACATCTATCACCAATTGTGTATTCAGACTGTCAACCGTCCCAGGCAACCAACATACAGGCCTCCTAATCGAAGAAGGTTCAGGAGGACTTCTCAACGACCTTTACTTTTTTGGTGGTGGAAATGCCACAGTTCTGGGTAATCAACAGTTCACAGCACGTAACCTCTGGTTTTCAAATGCCGATGTTGCCATATGGATGACCTGGGACTGGGGATGGACGTTCAAGAGTGCCGTTTTCAAAAATTGCCGAGTTGGAATCAAGATGGACGATTCTTCATTTGGTGTTGGCTCTATCACGATCATTGATAGTTGGTTCGAGAATGTTGATGTGGCTATTGCTACAACACGCAACAGTTCACAGAGTATAAGCGGAGCAGCCTCTCTGGCTATGGAGAACGTCAAATTTCAGGATGTGAACAACGTTCTCATGGGCCCTACAGATACTGACCTGGCACGATCTGCTATAGCACCAGTAGAAAGTGCTGTGTTCTTGATGGTAAGCCCGACTTACTGAAGCGTGAACGTCACTGACAATATCAGGGGCATTACGCAAATTTGGAAGGCACTTTTGATGCGACGGCCCTTTATCCGCTCCCTTTCACTCGAAGTGAAAGCCTTCTCGATCGCAACATCTACTACGAGCGATCAAAGCCACAGTATGAGCAAGTTCCAAGTAGTTCCTTCGTTTCCGCAAAAGCAAACGGGGCTTATGGAGATGCGTCACACGACGACACCCAAGCGCTCAATGCCTTATTCCAATACACGGCAGCCAATGGCCTCATTGCCTATCTTGATGCAGGATACTACATGGTTTCAGATACCGTTCATATCCCACCAAATGCCAAAATTCTGGGAGAAGCTCTGGCGTCGATCATCATGGGGACAGGACCCAACTTTGGAGACTTGAACAGACCTCGACCTGTCGTCCAAGTTGGCCACCCTGGGGACGTTGGTCAGATAGAGTGGTCAGATACAATCGTATCGACACGTGGCCCAACTGCAGGTGCAATCCTCATTCAGTATAATTTGTTCACCCCTGGCATCCCATCAGGCATGTGGGATGTGCACACTCGGATTGGAGGGTTTGCCGGAACTTATCTTCAAGTTCCGGATTGTCCTGCTATCAAAGGGACAAATACTATCAACCCGAGATGTCTGGCAGCATACATAAGTTTTCACGTAACAGCTTTCGCTGGGGGTCTATTCACAGAAAATTGCTGGTTTTGGGTTGCAGATCACGACCTCGAGGATCAAAAATACCAACGTGTTTCCATTTTTGCAGGACGAGGAGTTCTTGTGGAGGCACAGAGAGGCCGTATCTGGCTCAGTGCATCCGGCTCAGAACACCATGTTCTGTATCAGTACCAACTCGCCAACACCAGGGACGTCTACATTGGACATGCACAAACAGAACAGGCGTATTTTCAACCCATGCCCTTGGCGCAATACCCATTTTCACCTGTGCCAGCTTTGAACGATCCAAACTTTCAGCAAGATTGTCAGAACGACCCTGATCCGGCTGGATGTAATATGGGGTGGGGGATAAGAATCCTCAATTCTAGCAATGTTGCCGTCTATGGGGCTGGGCTGTACTCATTTTTTACGAACTACAACGATACATGTGCCAGCAACAAATCTCCAGTGTTTTGCCAAGAAAGAACTTTGAGCATCCAAGGCAATAGCCCTGGATTGAGGTTTTTAGGATTGACTACAGTGGGGACCAGGATTATGGTGCATCGTGGTGGGATGGATTTGGCTCCGGCTAGTGACAACAACAGCACATTTGCAGACACTTTGGCTTTGTATGTATCATGAGCATTTTGCATGCTGTTCTGATGTGAGATATGGGAAGGTGCAGAACTAAACCAGGGGTATCGACCGCTATACCGGTAACCTAACTAGAATCCCAAATACCTCTTAATGTAGTCAAAGCAATAAAAACAGCCTCATCCGTCCTGATGGTCCGGCTACCTTGGTTGGGCAGAATGTTAACCCAGTGATCGAACAATTCTTTGGTCTTAGGACCCTGGATATCCATGCTGCTGAGCTCTTCATCGTTCATTGCTGCAAACTCTAGGCCACGCGGGCCACCAAATACAATAATAAGATGATTGAAGTTGACTCTCTTAGATGGAGGGAAGACCTTTGAGACTGGGACACCACGTTCGGAGGTGCCAATACTGACATCGTAACCATTCTCGTAGGGACTCTCGGTGAAAACGTTGGATAGGGAACTGGCCTTCCTTACAGTATATCCCCAATAGTAGCCACCCTCAGTTCTTGGTGCAGCAGGATGCACAGGCTCAGGATATTGGCTCTCATCATTGGGAAACTTGAGCGTTATTCGTGTCTTTGGAGGGATCTCCGCCTCAATCTCGACAGGCTGGTCTAAGCCAACTTCAACAAGGGTTCCGGATCCAGTGCTAGTTTGACCAGCAACAGTAACCCCTTCACGGTAAGAGATCCAATCCTTGGGGTTTGGGTGATGAGGCATGTCGAGGCTTGGCAGCATCGCAGTGAGTCGCAGGTTGGGGTGGAGAGGGAAAAGAGCTTTGCGCATAAAAGGCGGCGCTTCTAGGAAGGAGAGGATATGCGAGAGGAAATGGCACGGGTCGGTGTCGCCTGTGTAGCTGTTGGGATCTGTGTGACGAGGTCGGGTCGAGAGAGGAGAGTCGTCAAAAACGACCACTTCGTCCACAGAGAAAACGGCGAGGGCACGGGCAATGCGCGCGGGTTGGGTCATTCGCTGGTCAGCAGTAGCTAGGCTGTGGTAGTTAGAATAAGAATAGCGACTATTAGCAAGCTACATACTTTGTGAGAATACTGCTGGGAATAGCAACGGAGATGGTCCATGGTCGACCACCTTCAATTGGGTTGAATGTCGCGGAAGGCTTGAAGGATCCTGCCTCCCGACCATTATGTTCGGTCTTCCGTTTCTACTAAGAGTTAATAAATTGTTGTGAAAAAATAAATTTGATTGACTGACCTTGGAGTTGCGTTCTTGGTAGGACATCTTGCTACTACTGATAAGATCCGAAATAGTCTGGATCAGGTAAAGCTGCGAGAGCTCTGAACAAAAAGTTGTGATGGTGGGGCCGAATGTCCGGCAGAACCTCCCCGCCTTCTTCACCGCCTGCCGAACGTAGCTTGCTCACGGCTCGCCCGCGCTTGGTCAGCATCATATCTTAGCCAACTGGATGCGACAAGTGGCCTTTGACGACAAGAAATCAGCTTCAACAATAACGAAAACGCAACAATGGGCGGCCCTATCAACATTGCTTCCGAGTCCGAATGGAATAGTCTCCTCTCGGGTACGAATGTGGTGATCACAGATTGTACGTCCAAACGCTCGCCCCGCGAACGTCCATATGATTGCTAACACCACTTAGTCTACGCCGACTGGTGTGGTCCCTGCAAGATGATTGCGCCTACGTTCGAAGCCCTCGCCAAAGAACACTCGCGCCCGAAGAACGTAGCCTTCGCAAAGGTCAACGTCGATAACCAGTCCGGCATCGCTCGAGCCCAAGGAGTTTCTGCGATGCCGACTTTCAAGATCTTCCACAACGGCACCTGCATCGAGACTATCAAGGGTGCTAACCCTCCCGCTCTTACGGCGGCTATCAATAATGCGGTTAAGCTTGGTGGACCAGCTACTGGCGATGTTTTCAAGACTCCCGGGCGAACACTTGGTGGCGAGTCACGATCTGCCCCATTGTCTAAGCAGTGGCACTTGAAAAGCATCTTTGATGCTTTGATAGCGTTCTTTGGACTCTACTTTGTTTCTTTATTTACTGTAAGTGACCGACACGTTGTCATGAATGTGAGCTGAGACGGTTGCTAATCGGATGCTAGTTTGACCCATATAAGTCAGCGGAAAAGAGCGTCTTCAATCTTCATCGTAAACCAGCACCCAGAAGCACTGGTGGTTCGCAGAGTTCTGGTGGTGCCAGAGCTCCTCCACGCTCCACTTTCAAGACGTTGGCAGATCTTGGTGGTGATTAAGAGAAACTCTAAGCATGGCGTTTATAGGTATTGGACTCTACGTGGGCACGGCTATTCCATCTTTGCGGGCGAACTTGCTCTATAGTTCTAGAATTATTCAACTCGTTTACATGATTTCGTCTCTCCATTTTTATTGTAGAATGACCATTTAGCTGAAGTCCATAATAAAGATAATTGCCACTTAACGTCACGTGAGTACGCGTCTAGATAAAAAGTCCTAATGAATCTCCGGAAACTTGAACTCCATACCTCAAAATTTGTATAGTACGGAAAATGTTATCAGCTAGGGGAATTCGAAATGCCTGTCCGAGGTGTAATACATCTTCGTTAATAGTATCTTCTCGATTTTATTCGTCCTCTCCTCTTTCATTTCGCACACGACATACTTCTTCCATTCGATACTTGCAGCCCAATAGAAACGCTGCAATTACACAGACCTTTTCTACGTCAAGATGTTTGCGACAAGACACACAAACAGCGGGACAGGCATCGCCCGAAGAGATTGAGCAAATTGTTCGAGACGCTAAGCAGAGATTTCGGGATACTTTACCAAATGGATACCTGAACGACGAAGAGTATGCGGTATACGAACGATTATACGGTGCGCCGTTGCGCGAGACGAGACCTGAAGACGTTGGTATCCCAGAGCATGCAGATATGGGACCACAACCCCCACGGCCAGATAACGAGGGTATCCTCTTGAGACAGCTCGAGGATGGCGAATTTGAAGAGGTCACTTACGAAATTCCCCTCAATGAGAATCTTGAGGAGACAGACGATGCAACTCTGGACGCCGACTTAGAGGACCTCCCAATCGAACAAGTGGCGCCAGGTTATGTCGATTTAGTTGCCAGGAGTCAACGAGAGTTTGATGCACTACAGAAGCTTTCGGACGACTTTAAGGTTGCACAGCGGAAGCAGCAAGAGGCCGAGGATGAAGCGGCGGCCCAGGAAGAGCTTGAAATGGAGCAGTTTGAGGACCCAGAAGCGACTTGGCCTGAGGAATACGAGCGTCGTAAACACCTCACTGGTGAGGAGGTGCGATTTCACCCATTGACTCTCGAAGGCCGCTTCTGGGGAAGTCCCGTCGAAATTCTCCTGCCACAGGACGAATTGATCACGCCGATTCGTGAGCTCTTACAACGAACTCATATCGATCACGTCAAGAGTGCCGCTGAAAGTGCATTTGGCGGCCCCGGTCTTCCTTTGTCTCCTGCGACACCGGAAGCTAAGAGAAATGGGAATATGCATGGCGTTGGGCTTCCAGCCGATCAACGACACATGACTGAGATTGAAGGCGATGCTTTCCTCGCGGGATTCATGCCACCAGCCTACGCTTCGGTGATGGCTACACTTAAAGAAGTTCGCAAACGAGTGGGAAGTGAGTGGCTTCAGTCTAAGCTCAAGGACGGCAGCGGTATTAGTGTTCTTGATGCAGGATCTGGTGGTGCAGGTTTGATTGCATGGGATGAGATCGTACGAGCAGAATGGGATCTTCTGAAGGAAAAGGGCGAAGTCAAGGGAGACGATCCTCCAGGCAAACGTACAGTTATCATAGGTTCTGATCGTTTACGACACCGCACCAAAACTTTCCTAGAGAACACCACTTTCCTCCCTCGACTTCCCGACTATGAGCACTCAGGAGAGATGAAAGGTGAACATTTAGATGCGGGTAGCAAGCCTCAGCCTCGGAAGAGCTATGATGTTATTATTGCCTCTCATCTCTTTCTGAAGGAAGAGCAGGACCACTACCGACAAGCAGTTCTTAACAACCTTTGGACCCTACTAAACAAAGATGGTGGTGTTCTAATTGTTCTGGAGAAAGCTCATCCTCGAGGTTTTGAGGCTGTTGCTCATGTTCGCGACACCGTTCTCAAGCAGTTCCTTCTCCCTCAGTCCGGAGAGCCAGATATCAATACTGAGGACTTCAACCCCGCCTACCAACGCGAAAAGGAGCCCGGATATGTCGTTGCTCCCTGCACTAACCAGGGACTATGCCCGATGTATCAGACACCTGGTAAGAGCAAAGGCCGCAAGGATTTCTGCCATTTTAGCCAGAGATTCGTACGCCCGGCGTTCTATAGCCGAATGCTTGGAAATAGCACGAGAAATCAGGGCGATGTCGAGTTCAGTTATGTGGCTATCAGACGTGGCGTTGCTAAGGAGAGGTCTATAAGTGGCAAGGAGGCGGCAAACCGGGCTTTCGAAGGATACGAACACTCCGATGAAAAGCCTGATATGCAGAGCCTACCACGCTCGATAATGCCTCCCCTGAAGCGCAAAGGCCATGTAACCCTTGACTTCTGCACGCCAGAAGGCAAGCTTGAGCGATGGACGGTCACCAAGAGCCAGAGCAAATTGGCATACCACGATGCTCGTAAGGCGCGGTGGGGCGACCTTTGGGCGCTTGGAGCCAAGACGCGAGTTCAACGCATCGCTCGTGCTGGCAAGGGACCTGACGATGGTGGCAAACGAGCCGGACAAGGCAAGAAGCCTAGAAAGGTCGAAATTGTCATGGGTCCTGGTGGTATTAGTGCCAGCGAGAAGAACGCTCCCCGCGAGCGTCGTGGCAAGAACAAGTTGGATAAGAAGAGCCGCCTTATCAAGGAAATTCTCGAAGCGGAAGAGGAAGAAGAGAGATTAATTGCTAAGCAGATGGACGAAGAAGTCGAGGCTGAATTGCAAGATGACTCTGACAGAAGAGGTCGATCATAAGTGGATGTATTATAATGTAAAATAGATGTTATGAACGGGTGGTACAAGGTCAACGGCATGATAAGGGCTCTGGACATGATGATAGATCTCAACACCAAAACAATGTAACGATTTGATGCAATTGACTTCCCTGAGGCTTCCGAACCATGTTCAAGTATCGCTAGACACTTACCAGCACTGTTGACAAGTCGGTTTCAAACCGCTCAGCTACCCTGCCAGGTCCGGTCCTTGGGCACTGTTCCCGTCTCTGTTGAACAACAGTTAAGAGCCACGCCCGGTTAGCTCAATCGGTAGAGCGTGAGACTCTTACGAGTACGCGATCTCAAGGTTGCGGGTTCGACCCCCGCATCGGGCTGTTCCTATATTTCGATTGCGAGCGTTAGCGAGGCTTTCTTTTTTCTTTTTTTTCTTTTCTTTTCTTTTCTTTTTTTTT
>PVPY01001405.1:0-18401 GCA_002982035.1 Fusarium algeriense | reverse complement strand
GGCCTGGGCTTCTATGGTAAACTTGGTAACAAACAGCGACTCAAACTCAGACTCTGCTCGCGTGAGCTTCCAGAATGAATAAGCCTTTTCAAAGCCAACACATTTGATTGCTGCTTATTACAACTCTGTCCTTTTGTCGTCATAGGTACTGTTATGGAAGATTGTCGAAGAAAACGTTTCTTTCCGTGGGACGCGATAGGCGCATTTCACGTGCAGAAGTATAATGAGTGGGCGACAATGAGAAGTCACTGCCGTGATACTTTTTTACGGTTCGGTTCTACCAATCAAAGGCAATACTAAGATCTGGCGACAGATTATATAGACGAGACTCCAATGAGGACGGTATAGTGATTTTGGTTGTGAGACGTGGTTAATCTGGAGGAGGATGTGCTTTCAGGTGATAGGCTATCGTCTTGTCTTGAGTAACTATACTGTCTTGTGACAGTAGGCTCTCATGGTATATTGACATTGGATGTTAACATGGTAATATGAAGGTTTCGTAAGGTACCAGACGCATCATCAGTCCACGGCAATAGGACAATAGTCAACTCTGTTTGTCCTCAACCAGGTTCTCAGTCCCATTCCGACGTGTATAAAGTCTCGCTCTCTTACCGCCACCCTCTCCTTTATTTTTTCCCCCCTCCCATTCTTTCTCTGATCATCACAAACAACCACCCACCCACCAAAATCCTCTTCTAAACACAACCCTCCAAGATGTGTTGTGGCCCATTCATCCGCTCTAAAAAGTTCGAAGAAAGAGATAAGCAGGAGTATCATACTCATCATCTCAACTGGCGCACCAACCCCCCTGACGGGAAGTACATTGTTCGGAATGGGGCTGATTGCCTGAGTTACAGGAAAAAGCCCTATGACGGCGGTCCTCACACCATCACACGTGAGAGCAAATCCGGCCCTCCTCCCAAGTTCAAGAGCACCAACTGGAAGGGAGGTGCGAACCCCCTGCGACAAGAATCCCCCCGAGGTACTACCTACTGGGAGAATGAGCCTGTAAGTGATGAGTTGGTTTCTAAAACTAGTGAATATTTGTGCTAATGCTTGCAAAGTGGTAATTCTACCGCTGAATGAACTTTGGTAGCGGTGAGCTTGCTTGCCCGCTGCCAGCGCTCCTTTGGGAGCCTTCCTCGCTTAAAAATCTTGTCAAAGACCTGTCTGATAAGGTTACTCGGAAAACTCATCACGGAGGGAGTTTGGCGATTTGCCTGGACTGGAGTTTGGGGTGTTCAAAGGAGGGAGTCAAAGGTGTTGTCTGCTGGTTGGATATTGGATCAAGCTTGGAAAAGGATGTGGTCATTGGCCACTGAACGATGAGAATGGGGAGGAATCATTTCTGCCTTTCATAGGCAATAAACCATATTACACACCTTATGTCTCGTGTCTTAAGCCCGTTGGACGAATGCCCCTGATTCGACTCAGGAACTTACCAGCCAGAGTTATGAGGTATGCTAGCTGGAGTGTGTAGAAGCAAAGGGAACACGTAGGCTACGTTGATCAATCATGACCATAACATCACTTGGGCTCAGGGCTCGAAAGATCAACTTGGGCTAAATTTATATGTAATTGATGGAAGCCTGGTTTTGACTTTGACTCCGAGATACCAAGCCTCACACGTTGGGATATTCCCAAGCAACTACTCCAAGATCTTTGTATTCGACGGGAATGGCGTGGATGCTAGCGGCGATCTGTAAAGCTAAACCTTATCACAGTCCATCAGTAGTACGGGACGAATGCAAGTCACGAGGATAACTTTGGGATGATAACACGGCAACAAAAGAACACAGAAATGGCTTCATTCTTCAATCTCATAACTTTTACTTGTAACATCATATTTTTACATAATCATCCCCAGCATACATACACCTAATATACAAAGTCCTCCTTCACTCTTACACCAATGCCCTAAACCATCAAGGACAATTCCCCCATGCTTTTCTATAAGACCTCTTCCCAATCTGAAGGTATGATATTTGTAACGGGCCCTTATCGTAAAAATTACAAGACATTAATTAGTGGAGATGTGCTTTGCCACCTCGCTGAGCATCCTCTTAGGCCTTCTTCTCGGGTGGGTTGCCGCCTCCGAACATGCCTGAGAATGATCCCATCATGCTGCTCATAGCTTCCTTCTGGGCTGCCTCCATCATGGCGGCTTCTTCCTTAAGCCACTTCTCTCCATTCTCGCGGATCTGCTTCTCGAGTTCCATGTAGTTTCGTTGACCGCGCTCACGGGCGACGTCTTGCAGCATCTTGCCCTGTGCGAAAGCTTCGGCGGGGTTCTGTTCGCCGTCGGGGGAGACCATCATGCTCATGTTACTAGGGTTGAGGCCGAGGAGGTTTCCTAGGGCGCCGACACCAGAGCCGTGCTTTTGCTTGTGGGCGAGTTGCTTGGCCTGGAACTCTTTGCGGGCGATGGCTTCACGACGGGCGAACTCGGTTGGGATGTGCTTGCCGTCGAAGGACTTGAGGACCTTTCGAACGTCCTCGTATTGCATGGTGTGGATATACTCGAGGAAGGGGATGAGGTTAACGAGCTCCTTATCGTTTCGGTCGCCCTTCCAAGGTTCGAGGATGATGGCGTTCTCGGGTTGGTTGCGGACGTGCTTAGGGTTGCTGTCGATGATTATAACCTTCTTCAAGTCACGGTTAAGGTAGGAAAGGTCCTAAACTGTTAGCGCAAATTTACTCGGTATCGTAGAGAGTGCTCACCTTGACGATCTCTCCATCCTCAAACTTGGTGGCCTCTCGGTAGAGCGGCCACAAGATTAATCGGAAAGGATCCAACTTCCTCATGATAGGTTCGCCAGTAGCAAACGGAACAGAGGTGAACAGGACCAGCTCATAGTACTGACTAAGATACCGTATGAAGTAGTCCACACCAGGTCGTTTTGCAATTCTCCAGCCATGTTCACGACTCCACTCGCTGTGGACGAGAAGGTCGTCCAAGCTCAGGCAAAGGGTATAAGGGCGCTCGAATGAGGGATCGGGATCGGGGAGGAGCTTCTCGAAGGCAGGCTCTTGGTAGTAGGTCACGGACTCGGTCAAACGGGCCTTAGCACGCTTCCACCACAAACCAAGACCAGGACCGTTGGGAATATCAGCATGACGCTCCGCTTCGATGGTGTCTTCCCAGTTGCGACCCATGTATAGAACGCTTAGGGTGCCACCGGCAGCCGTCGCAATAAGCATGAATCTTGTCCACCACTTGCGGTTGCGCTCAGATGTCGAAACATATTCCGATCGCTCCCGTCCACCACTAGATTCAGCCTGCTCCATCTCCTGCAGCGCCTTTTCATCCTTCTTCTTATCACCACCCATCTCCTCAAATAGCGTCGAAGGAATACCCTGTGTCAGATCGGGTAGCTTATCGAAAGGTATTTGCTCCCCCTCCTTAGGAGCCTCGGTCGGCTTCTCGCCAGCCTTGTTAACGTCATTCTCGGCGGGTTTTTTAGCATTTTTGGCATCGTTTTGCGCCTGAGAAGGCTTCTGGTTCGAGTCTTTAGATTGTTGAGAGGAGGATTTCTTGGCGTATGTTCGGAGCCATGGTGAGGTAAATTGAGGAGCGACGGCGGGAAGAGTTCGGAGAGAAGGAGATGCGACGGGCCGTGACAGACGAGCTGTCATCAAGCCCAAGCGCGAAGCCTGGGCTACTCTGGATAGCATGTCGGAATGATAGAAAGTAAACCACTAGGATTGGAGTATTTGTTGGCGGTGTCGAACTTCAATGGCCTAGGGTGTTGACGTGGAGCTTGACGAAGTTGGTCTGATACTCCGCCATAGATAGCATGGTGTCGTCGGCCATGGAAAAAAATCGCACGGTTCTGCTTGACAAAGTGGAGCTTCTTGATGGAAGACACCGTGGATTAGCCGTGCACAGTTGCACGGACTTTTGATATACCGATGGCGTCATAATTATCGCCCACGTGAAATCGGGACATCACCTCCGGTCACGCTCCGATCATGAAACCCCTCCATGATACCCAGTAATGACCCTTGTTCACTGAAAGGCCCATTCAAGTTGAGGCATTGCCAAACAATAAAGACGACAATTGTCAGTGATACTCTGATTTCGATTGGGTCTTGCATCTCGCTGCTTTTACTCCGCTTCTGACATCGAGAGTGTTCCTCAGATTTCTCTCCAACAAAGATCTCCTCTTATTCGCCACGATCTAACTAAATAGTCCCCGATTATTCCGACTAGCTACTTGAGACTACATGTAAATTGACGCCGCCTTCTAAAGTGCTTTCTCATCCATTGTTTCTACACCATGATACCCACCCTCATGGCAAACCTCACTCCTCGAAAGTAGACCAAAGCACTTCACGATTCGACAATTAGCTGCGCCCCTTTTCATCGCCTCTAGATACCTGACCTACGCCTCTCCATTTTCCTTATCGTCGAAATTCTCCTCTTTGCCACCTAATCTTCACAACCACTCACCATGGCACGAAGATCGAGCAAGAGCTCAGCCTCTCGTCCAGCTGGCTCAATACGCATTGTAATGTCGTCAGCCAAAAGCGCACCTCCCGCACCCGCAAACCCTGAGCCTTCCGCCATCACAGAAGAAGATGTCAACAAGCTCAATATCGCCGACCTGACCCTCGACGTACCTCTCATTCCCCTCCGACCTAAACGTCGAGTCCCAAAAACACCATTCCATTTCCTCTCTCTGCCTGCCGAAGTCCGCATTCAGATTTATACATACTTCTTCGACGATGTCGATACGCTTTTAGATCTCGGTCCCCAGAATTATAAGCGCGTACATAAGAAACTAGGTCTTATGCGCGTTTGCAGGCAGGTTCATGATGAGGCGACTTTTGCTTTCTATAGCACAAGGACATTCCGTTTGTTCCCAACTTATCCCGGAAAATACTTCAAGAGCAAGAAGCCTCTGCTGGCTAGGCTGAAGCCGCAACAGCGACGATTCATTACATCACTACAATTGCGCCTTGGACCAGGATGGGGTGCGCCACCCAGAGGATGGGTTGTCAACCCCGCGCTTGGGCTTGCCGATTGTGTCGACGTTGGATGCTTGAAGGTCTTCGTCGAGTTCGACCCTAGCGATAAATCCATCCAGGGTTTCCGTCGTGCGGACGGTTTCTATGAGGCGTTCAGTCAAAATCTACTCACCGATGTCTTGGAGGCCTTGCCATCTGTTCATACCATCGAGTTTGACGGTTGGCCCAGCGTTAAGAAGTCCGGTGACATGATGCAAGGCCTCCTGGGTGTCGTGAACGAAGCTGGCCTGGCTATTGAATGGGGACCTGAGAGAGGATGGACGGACGCCGACGATGATGAGGAAGTTGATACTGTTCCAATAAGTTTTCCTGGAGGATTCCCTGCTTCCGGGCTTGAGGAACATAGCATGCTGGCTTTGGCCTGAGTGTACGATTACACGATTAAGGGGTTTTGGTTTGAATGAGGTTTATGACAAGCAGCTTTTATACTGGCAATACACAGACGACATATATACTCTTAGCTTACTCATGAAATGAATCACTATGACAGTTCAATCCTATTTAAACTCATGGTATCGTTCTCATCTATACTTCGTGAATCCAAAACACTAACTAATTGCTCTACTGAGCTCCAAGCATTCTGAGTGCATTGCGCAGCTCCTGAACCGCCGTGGGAACATCTTCAAAGTTAAGTGCTGATATCGCCCACTTAGCATGCTTCTGCGCCTGATTGATATCCCGATGGTCTGTCGCGAAACCGGTAGTCTGGACAGGCGCAGGCACAGGAGCTGGTGCTGGCGCTGGAGGTTGAGGAGCGGGCGCCTGGGGGATCACAGGTGGGGGATTTATAGCCGCAGGATGAGGGGCGCTTGGAGTCGTTGTAGTCCAGGATGGAGGCGCCGAAGGGGCGAATGGCTGTGGGGGCGGAGGGGCGAAATGCGAGGGAAGCTTAGTTGGAATTTGAGGTGACGGCTGAGGAGGAATCTGTGTTGCAGGCTGTGCAGGAGACTCTGGCACATGAGATACAGCAGGCGGTAGGCCAACAGGTGGCGGCGGAGGAGGACCACCAGATACACCTGGCGTGGGACTTTGACTCAAGGGCGAAGGCACGAACGGCTCCTGTGGTTGGTGTTCAGGTTGCGGAGGGAAATATCCAGGATCATCTGGAATTCTAGGAGGTGCATCCGTGAATGTAGGAACACCAGGAGGTTCTCCAGCATCTGGTGCATCCTCAACTGAAGCGCGGGGAACGCCTGAAAGAGCTTGAACCTCAGGGTCGGATGGATCGAGAGCAACTCCAGGTTCAGGCTCAGGGGCATTGGGATTCGTCTCGTTGGGATCCTTGCCTTCGCGGATGGCCTTGAGGATTCGAGCGGCGTTCCATTTGGCGAATTTGATCTTCTTGACGACTTCGGGATCAGGCTCGCCCCATTCGCGGGTGAGATCGAAGAATGTTGCTGCAGCGTCGAATGTATCGGCGGTTTGTCTGGACCTTGTTAGTCGCACTCATAGCCTCACCAGGAGTTGTTTTGTTATACCTCGTCACCTTGTTTGCGCGAAGAGTGCGCTCGGCACGATCAAACGTCTGTTGAGCGAATTGCTCGACATAAGCTTGTCCAGCAGCGTTATCGACAATCGCATCATCGTCAGCGCGTTCTGTCTTTGTGGCCTCGAGGCGCTCGATCAGGGTCTTTGTGAACTCGAAGGTATCGTCATCAGTAGAGTGAAGGCCCTTGCCGACAATTTGATTGACAGCATGGTATTCACCTAAGTAATGTTATCAGTGATTATGTTCACAGGAGAGCTTGTGGGTGTTGCCTACACCAGTATGCGATAGCGGGCTTGATGCTTCTCAGCTGATTTGCGCGATTGATGAAGCGGCTCACTTCAGGGATTTTGAGCGCAGCCGGAAGAGGTTCTGCCATGTTGGTCGAGTTGCAGAAGGCCCTTGACTAATCTTAGATTGAGTAAAAGGGAGAATCGTCAAAGGTTCAGGCTCGAGTCAAGATGGCGTAAATTAATGCCAACTCCAAGTTAGTTAAAGTTGTCTTGGAGATCATCTACCCCCACCTACTCCTCCCTCTCTTGTCCGTCTGCCTAGGCCATTGACGTAAGGGCTTAGTGGGCACCGCCACATGGTTCCCCGGATTCGACCAGCTCACGCCACAAGTGGCCTTAGCTCGACCGTCGAATCAGAGACCCTGGCTTCACTTTCGTGAAGGTCTGTGTCTGTCACCGTGGCTTTTTCCTTTCCTTTTCCAGAAGATGCCACTTTGTTCTTGACGAGGATCAACAGACTACAAAGACTTCATTTTTGCGTCATATACAAGAGATTCTCTTTATATCAATCCATCACCACAACGTCCTTTCTTTTTATCCTATTGTATTGGCAGGCTATTGTACATCATGATGCATAACCCCACCTCTCTCTTGGTGACCTTGACAGCTGTTCTTGCGGCTCTGCCAGAGGCTCAAGCTGCCATCTATACCAAGAACTCACCTGTTCTTCAAGTCAACGCCCGCAACTATGATAGGCTTATTGCAAAGTCCAACTACACATCTGTAAGTCATTCTCGTCCCCTTAAATAAGTATCGTCACTTACACATCATAGATCGTCGAGTTCTACGCTCCTTGGTGCGGTCACTGTCAGAACCTCAAGCCCGCTTACGAAAAAGCCGCCAAGAACCTCGACGGTCTTGCCCAAGTTGCTGCCATTGACTGCGACGATGAGTCCAACAAGCAGTTCTGTGGTGGCATGGGTGTTCAGGGCTTCCCAACTCTCAAGATTGTTCGTCCTGGAAAGAAAACTGGTAACCCTGTTGTTGAAGACTACCAGGGTCAACGAACTGCCGGAGCTATTCAAGAGGCTGTCATGAGCAAGATCAACAACCATGTTACTCGTGTGAGCGACAAGGATCTTGACTCTTTCCTTAAGGGTGATAAGCCTAAGGCTATTCTCTTCACTTCTAAGGGAACGACAAGCGCTTTGATCCGAAGCATTGCCATTGACTTTCTTGATGTTATCTCTGTGGCTCAGATCCGTGACAAGGAAACCGCCGCGGTTAAGAAGTTTGGTATTGAGAAGTTCCCTACTCTTGTTCTCATCCCTGGAGAAGGCAAGGATCCTATTGTCTACGATGGTGAGATGGTCAAGAAGGACATGGTCAAGTTCCTCTCCCAGACTGGAGAACCTAACCCTGTTCACGCTACTGGCAGCACCAAGAGCTCCAAGCCTAAGAAGGCCGAGTCCAAGAAGGCTGAGTCCAAGAAGGCTGAGTCCAAGAGCGCCAAGAAGAGCAAGGCCACTGAGGCTGCTAAGGAGGAGCCTGTTGAGTCAAAGGAGTCTTCTACTGAGGCTGCCGAGGCAGTCCCCACTATCATTCCTATCTCTACTATCTCTAGTCTGGAGAAGCTCGCCGAGGAGTGTCTCGCTCCCAAGTCTCACACCTGTGTTCTTGTCTTCACTCCTGGTGAAGCTGGGGAGAAGGCTGTTGACTCGCTTTCCCACCTCAACACCAAGTACGTCCACGGTGGCCGAAAGACATTCCCCATCATTGCTGTTCCCACCGATAGCGACGCTGCATCCACTCTTCCCAAGGCCCTTGGTTTCAAGAACGATGTCAACCTGATTGCTATCAACACCCGACGAAACTGGTGGCGCCAGTACGAAGGCGACTTTAGCCTCGCTAGCGTTGAGAACTGGATTGACGCTATTCGCATGGGCGAGGGCGCCAAGAAGAAGATTCCTGAGGGTGTCATCGTTGAGAAGACTGAGGAGAAGTCTACCCAGGCTAGTGATCCTGAACCCGAGGCTGAAACTGTCGCTGAGTCTGAAGCTGAGCCCAAGACCAAGGAGGACAAGCACGATGAGCTGTAGATTGTATTCTCTTTAAAATCTTACAATTTGTCTGTGACTATAACTTTGATAGCGAAGACATACCTGTCATATAGCAGATCAAACAAATAACTCCATGTTTTTATGACCCAATGCAAAATCCTGGTATCATCTATTCATCCAAATCCATCCCCATAGCATCACTCTTCTCCACCACACCCTCCTTTACCATCTCAGCACCCTTATCCTTAACAACCTGATCCAAAAATTGCTTGACCTGTTTACATCCATCTACGCCAACCACCAACATACCCTCCAACCTGCTAACTTGCACACGACTCTCGCATACGAGTACAGCGACCTGATCGCTATCACCTTGTGTCGCAACGGTCAAGAATGGCAATTCTTGCTCTTCTTGGTTGTTTAGATCGAGGAGAGGATCGGCTGTGTCGTCACCGGCGGCGTAGGTCGATGTTGAACCGGCTGTGCAGGCTGCGATGTAATCTGTCATGGGAATACCAGCGTCAATGAGAGCGAGAGTCGTAGCGTTGAGTAGCGCGGCGAGGAGAGATCCATCTTGTGATAGAACATGGAGCGAAATAGTGATCGAAGAGTGAGGAAACAAATGTGTATGTAAATTCGAAGTAAACGCATTCACAATCGTCGTTTCAATCTCTTGTATGCGCCTACATCATTAGCACCAACTCCAAACCAAATCATAGCAAAACCTACTTGTCATTGCGCCCTCTCTTCTTTCGATCCACGCTCGAGAAACCTGCTATCACAACATTGACGTTGATCGCGGCCTCATCGCGAGGAGCTTGTTGTCCACCACGTCTTTGAACCTGTTGCTCTGAAGGACCTGTCACGACGCACATGACTTTTGTATGGCCCATTTCAAGATATGATGAGCCGTCTGCTGCATCTTGAGTTCTAATTTGAGCATGCAGACGACGGAGTTCGTTCCATCTTCTGCCGTCGACGCGCAGGAGCGCTAATGAGTATGTTGACGTATCGAGAGGCATGTTTAGTTACTGAAGTTCATTGTAAGCTTTGCGCATCACGAAATCCAATGCTTGAACTTGGATGGTGGGGGGAATTTTCAGGTGTGGCTGAGTGTGGCTTGAGCTCAGCTCGGATTATTCCAGCTACCGGATCAATTATCATCCAACGAGTGGCCTTCGGTTTTGGAAGAATTGATGACTGCATTTCCGACATCCATTTACGGGTTTAGACACGCCCGAGATCAACACCAAGAACGGAACGGCTGAAGTGACGGTGATGTAATTTCAACGCCCTAAGTCCGGGCATTACCCAATGATACTCGGGGCTTTGCGATAAGTGAGTTTATTTCGTTGAATGATGCGCTGAACTTGTTATCGGAGATCGGAGTTAGTCTCTGAGAGATACGGGTGGTTCCAAGTGTTGGAGGTTGTTGTATATAAGCTGTGGCTTTCTCTTCATTGAAGAATCTCATATCATCGCAATTTCATCAATAAATCTCAACTAAACAAGTCAATTATAAACATCAATCATGTCTTCTCTTCCTCAGACTTACAAGGCCTGTGTCCTCGACAAAGCCAACGCATCCTGGACTCTCAGCGACGTTCCACTCAAGCACCCCTCCAAAGGTCAAATCCTTGTCAAGATCCTCGCCTGTGGAGTCTGTTTCTCAGACATTGCTCTCGGCACAGGCCACATGGGCGATGTCTTCCCCCGTGTTCCAGGCCATGAAATCATTGGCGATGTAGTCGAAGTTGGCGAAAGTGTCGAGAACTTCAAGAATGGCGACCGTGTTGGTGGGCCATGGCACGGCGGTCATGACCGAACTTGTCGTCAATGTCAACGCGCTCAATTCCAGATGTGCGATAACAAAGCTATCAATGGTGTGAGTCAAGATGGTGGTTTTGCAGAATATGTTCTTTTGCGATCCGAGGCTGTTGTTCGTGTTCCTAAGGAGATGGATCCTGCTGAAGCTGCTCCTATTCTTTGCGCTGGTGTTACTGTCTTCAATGGCATTCGCAAGTTGCACGTTGAGCAGGGAAACCTCGTCGCTGTTCAGGGTCTTGGTGGTCTTGGCCATCTTGCAGTTCAATACGCCAACAAGATGGGCTATGAAGTCGCGGTGCTTTCATCAGGTGACGACAAGGCCGACTTTGCCAAACAACTCGGCGCTCATCATTACATCAACACGAAGAAGAGCAATCCAGCGGAGGAACTCAACAAGCTCGGCGGTGCAGCCATCATTGTCCAGACAGCACCCAACCCCAAGGCTGTATCGCCACTTGTCAATGGTCTCGCTGTCGGGGGCAAGCTACTCAGTCTTGCACCTGTTGGCCCAGCGGAGATTGATACAATGTCGCTGGTTCTGAAGGGTGCTAGTGTTGTTGGTTGGCCTAGCGGTCATGCTCTTGACAGCGAAGAGGCTCTTCGATTCTCCATGCTTCATGACGTTAAGTGCATGATTGAGAGGTTTCCTTTGGATAAGGTACAGGAAGCGGTTGATAGTCTCATGGCTGGAAAGCCTCGATTCAGAAATGTTTTGGTTATGCAGTAGAAGTAAGGGAACGTTTGATTTGATCGGGTGGTCGTTGTGGGATGAGCTGGTGTTGGTGGGTAATGATGAAGTTGTTATAAGAGTTAATAACAAGACAATGTTGAACAGATATAATCATGAACAGAAATTAGATTACCTCAATCTCTTTAGAAATGTGATTTAGCCCCAATTCCACATAAACTAAGGAATCCCGCGTCATGATTTCTTGTTGTATTACTCTGAACCCAGAATGGACTTCAAATACAGGGTAGATTGCCAATCAAACACACAATGGCAAGCGATTGGGATAACAACACCACGAGGGAAGGTATATATCAATTTGACCTTTACCATTCTTTGTTGAGATACTGATGTTCACAAAGACTATGTATTGTAAACCATAGTTTGCACCAATTTACTATCTATACAATCCTCGAGAAATGCATTCGCTTCACTTTTAGTTAGTGTAAGGACTTGCCATGAGGTTAAGGATGAGAAATGAGAGGCTTGAAAGCAAGGCCTCACATTCCAAATGAGGCTTCCGTAGAGAAATCATTAGTTTTATATATGTAAAGTGAAGCAGAGTCGTGGTGTTTCTTCGAATGTTTGACCTTTTGATGGGTTTCGACCTGGTAAAAAAAACACCAGCCCCGCAGTTTGGCGCTTTCACAACTCAACATCTCCAACATCACCCATGAGACTTATTTTTCTTCTTACCCGTCTGCAACACCATCTCCCTCTTCTCTTCTCGAAAATTTCAGTTCAATATTTTCACACAATGTCTCGCAAACCTCCTCAACTACCGCCTTCGTTCACAACAACACCCTCCGCAATTCTCTCTCAAACATCCTCCCTCATATCTTCCACCACGACCCTTGAAGACACCCTCGTATCATCCCTCACACCCTCAATCGCAACGTTCTCAAATCTTCTGACCCCCATGCTAAACGATGACCACGCTGTATCTAAACAAACCCTCATCATTCGTCTCTTTAGCTCTGTATCAGAAGATAAAGACCTCCGCGATGCATCTCGTACAGCGGAGGAGATGCTCCTCAAGGCAAATGCAGAAGGTCTCATGCGCCGAGATATAGCTGCTTTAGTGAAAGCGGTTTACGAGAAACATCAGAACGGGGAGGAGGAGTTGAGCGATGAAGATGCATACACTTTGTTCAAGACACATCGAGCGTATCAGAACACTGGCGCGGGCATTGAAGATGAGGAGATGAGGGAGAAATACATGGCTGCTGTACAAGAAAGAAACGAAGTCCTCGTTGCAGCGCGCAAAACAATTAGTGAATCCGACGAGGGTATTTTCTTCACAAGGGCTGAACTCAACGGTGTACCATCTTCTATTCTCGACGCAATGAAGACCAATGACGATGGAACAAAGCTCAAAGCAACCTTCAAGAAAGGCCACATGGTCTCGATCATGAAACATACCACCAGCGCCAAAACACGGAAAGCGTACAACATTGCGAAGGAGAGTCGTTTCCCCGAGAATGTTACACGTCTTGAGCGAGCTGTCGAACTGCGCAACAGCACGGCGCGAATGCTAGGCTTCAAAACCCACGCCGAACTCAAAATGGAGGATAAAATGGCAAAGAATGTTGAGAGTGTTATGATGATGCTGAACAAGCTTCGAACAGAACTAAAACCTCTTGCGGATGAGGAGATGAATACGTTATTCGAGATAAAGAAAGCTTACATCCAAGATCACGGCACTGATGAGGATGTCGAGGACGCAAAAAGATTGAATGCATGGGACTGGGCGTTCTATGCGAGGATATTGGAGAAGGAGAGATATTCTGTCGATTCACTTCTCATTTCGGAGTACTTTGAAGTCAATCACAGTTTGAAGGGCATGCTAAAGATCTTTGAGGAGATTTTCGGCATCTTCTTCATCTCGACTGACGCGCCTGTCTGGCAGAAGGATGTTACTGTCTACGAAGCGTGGAACTCTGAGGATCAAGGTGGTGAGTTTCTGGGATATCTCTATCTTGATCTTTATGCTCGAGAGGGGAAGTATGCAGGTGCGCATAGCTCTCTAATCCAACCTGTAAGTCTCCTTCGCACACACTCCAAGCATTATGCTAACGTGACAAGGGCTTCATTACATCAGATAACAAACGCCATCATCCTTCTTCGTCACTAATAACATCCCTTCTTCACACGCCCTCTCAACCAACTCTCCTTCTACACTCCGAGCTCAAAACAATGTTTCACGAACTCGGTCACGCAATCCACAAACTCGTCACCCACACAAAACACCAACACGGCTGCGCGCGCGATTTCGTTGAGATCCCCAGCATTCTTCTTGAGAACTGGATATGGGTTCCCTCCGTTCTTCAGCGCCTAGGCAAACACTACTCTTACTTATCCGACGAGTATTTAGCCTTCTGGCAAGCAAAGAACGAGGGGCAAAGACCCGGGGAGGCACTGCCGGAGAAGTTGGCGTTGGATATCGCGAGGACGAAACATGTTCATGGTGCGCATGCGATGCTCTATCAGGTGTTTCTGGCGTTATTTGATCTGACGACTCATAATGCTGAGAAGGGAAAGCCTGTTGATACGACGAAGCTGTGGAATGAGAGCAAGACGGAGATCATGGGACTTGGAAGGGCGGATAGTATTGGACAGGCATCTTTTGCGCATCCGTTTAGAGCGTATGATGCTGCGTATTTTACCTACGCTTTGTGAGTGATCACGACAAGAGGACGGTTGCAGTGCTAATGAGTTGCAGGTCAAAGGTGTACGCGACTGACTTATGGGTTAGTCACTTCAAGCCTGATCCAATGGACAAGACTACAGGTTTGCGATACCGCGAGCTTGTTCTTCAACCAGGAGGAAGTCAACCAGAACTCAAAAGCCTCAGCAACTTTCTCGGTCGCGAACCCAACGACAAAGCGTACTATGGAGAAATCACCAGCACACCAGGAACAGAAGCGACAATGTCGGTATTGTGAATGGATTAAATTGCAATATTATCCAACGCTTATGCAAAAGAGGGTATCATGGCAAGATCTATCGTACACCATACTCGCTCAGTGCACCAGTCTCATCCTAGGAAACGGCGCAGCCTCAACATCAACCATGACCAATCCCTTCTCATTCAATGACGCCCCAACATCCGTGATCGGCGTTATCTTTCTCGTGTGTGCAACCTCTTGTCTACTGACACGGCCTTCATCGCGAGGGATCCACAAGACAGGTTTTGGCATCCAAAGCTCGGGAGGCCAGTAATTAGACAACTTGTCGTCTCCGGCGTAATCGGAATCGGCGAGTTCTTCAAAGGGAATTAATTTTCGCAAGGCGATAAAGTCTTCGTAGATCTCAGGGTGAAAGAATCGCTGTATGAAGGACGGCGGTTGATCTGGATTCAACCTTTTGTCGGGGAGAATCCACTTGTCCAAGAATTTCTTCACCCCCGATTCTTGCACCTCCTTCTTCAATTGCTCCTTGGTGCTTGACTTGATCCACTCAGTCGCTATCAATCTTAGACCACCTGCACCCTCAACAGCTCTCGAGCTTTGTGGTCCAGAGTGAAGTTGATCGTCTTCGTCGTCTGTCGGTGCTTCCTCGAATTCCTCCTCGCCAAAGTTCTGTTCCGCATCGAAGTAACTGGCAGCAGTGCCCCCATTGGCCTCTCCCGACTCCGCGGCTGCTTGAAGCTTGGCCTCCGCCTCTGCCCTCTCCTGCTCCTGTAGTTCTTCCTCCAGTGCCAATGTCTGTGGAAGATTCGAAAGTAGGGGCGAGATCGAGTCTCTCAGAGACATGTGCACGATGATCGTAAAGATCAGGAATATGAGCATCAGCACCATGGGCGGAAAGGCGAAGTTGATGGCGAACAGGCCAATCATGCAGATTTCGGCCAAGTAAAGTCCGGTAATGAGCTGAAGAAGGGCGGTAGGATAAAACAAGCCAAGGCTATCCATTTCTGAATCGAATACGTAAAGAATGTTGTATCGATAGATGAGGCGCGTAAAGGCCATGCCGGCGCATGCGAAGAGGAGGATCAACGGGGCAATAACTGTGTAAGAGAAGGCTAGTCATGTTAGCATAAGAATGGGATAGTTTGGATATCCGGCTTACCGATGCACGCCATGTTGGTATAGATCGGAAAGATGCCACCCCAGCGAGGAGGACGAAGGTTGTACCAAACATTGAAGCGAGTTCTTGGGTTCTGCACGACTCTACCGAATGCGTGATGTCGGATCAGCTCGAAAATGTGTAGAAGGCCGGTGGCTCCAATGGCCAGACACTGGACCAGGATGTATGAAAGGTAAAAGTTTGACGCCTTGGGGAGGTTTGTGGCGAGAAGGCTGGGTGTCGACATTGGTTGCTGTATAATTTGCATGGTCGTAGCGGAAGCGGCCGATGTCAAGGTCGTGATCAAAAAGACTTGTACTACTTGGAAAGCAAAGTAGACCTTTTGGGTGAACAGTTCGACCAGTACTAAAGAAGGAATCCCTGCTTGGACACCACAGACTGAAGAAGTTAGTAGATGGTATCAAGGGGGTGGTAATAAACTTACACCTAAGCATCGCGGGGACAAGCGACATCCAGAAAGACAGAGCAATGGCAGGGATGAAACCTTGAAGAAAGCCAAGGATAGGACTGGGCAATAACTTTATCCACTTAAGAAACACGAGACCACTCAGAAATTTTACGTTTGACACGATGCCGATCATGGCGGATGGAATGGACCAAAAGATGATCGCTACGGCGATGAGGGCCATGATGAGTAAACGCCGAATGATGCGCTCCCACCAACGCATTCGAAGAGCACTCCAGACAACCTCATTTGGCCGAACACCGAGAAGACGAGGAGCGAGCTGAAGAGGGCGGTGATGAGCGACAACTTGGTGCGCCGCTTGCGCAGCTTCTTGTGTGTCGAACTCGATGAATGCAGCGGGTAGTGTCTGTCCATCACCACGGCGAACCTGACGTCGAAGCTTGTAAATCTCGAGGTTCAGGTCCTTTAGTTTCATGCGACACCAGCGAATAGTGTCAACTCGGCGAAAAAAGTTGTGCAGTGGACGATGATGGGGTCTAGCTGTCACGGAAAGCCATTGAGCGGCGACGGATCCTCGTACATCGGGTAGGTCTGGGTTAAGCCCATACGGGTGGACATATTCGGGGTCTTCGGCGGACTTTTCGAGTATATCGTGATTGCTGTGGGTGATTCTAGTTCTCTCGGATACCTCAGTAGTTGGCTTGTGTTCCTGGGTTTGTCCATGCTCATTCTCTTGCACATGGGTTTCCGAGGTCTCGACACGTCGCGCAGAGCTTGTGCGAGGCTCTTCACTACTGGGTTCAGTTCTCCATGACGAACTCGAGTCTCCGGAAGATGGTTCGGCACATGGTTCGGCGGAGGATGAAGTCGATGGTGGATTCTTGCCGAGTTGCTTCTTGCGAGCCAAGTTTGCCTTCTTGATGAGTGCAATCTCGGCCTTTTCTAGGCGTATCGCAGTTTGTTCCCTCTCCTCCACTAATTTGACAAGAGCCTTGGCAGTTCGAGGGATCCAGACGCGTTTCACAGAGTCGCCATAGAGCTTTCGGAGTCGGGCTTCGTCAAGATATCGCTCGGGAATAGAAGTGATGAGCACTGTTCTAGATGAAAGCCGCTTGGCATAGTGAGGAGACGAGAGATAAGCTTGGCGAATACCGATATAGTAGAAGCACTCGCGAATGACGGTGAAGAGAATAAAGCCTATCAATTAGCATTGCGTCATTAGGCGATGCAATTGGATCACTCACCAAAGAACAAATAGGCGACGGCGACATGGGCAAACATGCGCTTTTTGTTCTCAATCATACCAATTGTCAACATGTCCAATTGGCTAAGCTTCTTGCCTCCAGTGAGGTGAACTGGAAAGAGGATAGGCCAAGCAATCAGCATGCCCACGAGGAACGTGTTTCGCAATACCTTGAGGTATCGCAAAAAGAAGAATCCATCGAGAGATCCATGATTGAGCACGAAAGTGTCGGGTGTTTTGAAGAATGGTTTGACCCAGTTGAACCAGCCTGTTGGAAGTGGCGGTATGGCGGTGCTACAAGACTGTCAGAATTGGTCGAGAGCTGAAAGATTTGCTGCTTACTGAGGGGAACGCAAGCTGGGTATCGCTCGAGGAGAGTATACTCGATGACACCTTACGCGAACAACTGAGAAGAAGATGACGCAAACTGCGCAGTAAATGATGACGGGTATGAATGTACCTCCGAGGGATTGCAGTGACGACGATTTTGAAGCATTGTTGGAGCTTAGAGTACCACCACTGGAACCATCGCGCGTAGAACCGACCCGAGAGTCATCGCCCTCCTAGAGAATAAGTCAGTATCAACGCCACTGAAGTCAAGTTAAGGTTAGAGTTGATGAACTTACGACTGGTAGCTCAAACGCTCTGGCGATGAGAGAATGCCAATTGGCGGCCATATTCACGGGGCGAATGAAGATCAGTCTTAGATAAGCTCGAGATAACGACAATTGCGCGCCGCCGCATCGTTACCTCGCAACGAAGCTAAAGAGAGTCACAATCGCAGACATCGAAGATATATTGCGACTGTGATGTGATGTGACGAGGTGAGAGACACCCTAGATCTACGAAATGAGGCGGAGATGATTGAGATGAAGTCGTCGAGGTGACGTTGAAAGTGGGATGTTTGTGTCCGTGTCCCTCGGTTGAACAAAAAGTGGGTGGGCGTCCGTCCTCTGGAAAGACGGCACTGAAAGGGGACGACGACACAGGGAGATCTTGTAGCGATCACTGCGGCGCAGTAAGCCCTGACTTTTAGGGACCTGTTACTGGAAGACACACGTCGCTGCCCATCACCAGTCGCTGTTGATCATTTTTGTTGGATTTCCTATTCTGTCCTCCTACATCGGCAATCATTTATCGTATCGTGTATTGGCGAATTAGCCGTTGTGGCTTTTTCAGTGAAGAAATTCGCGATGAGGAGAAGGGGAAATTTAGATTCGCTGTAAAGGGTCTCGTTGCATTTCATCGAGAGCCAATCAATGCTTTATCATAAGCATAGCCTATCTCCTAAGAGCTCAA